>LPNX010711822.1:324375-344862 GCA_001517045.1 Pseudotsuga menziesii | reverse complement strand
GGAAAGTCTTATTCTTAATGTGTCTGTCGTGCCAAGCTTTTTCTCGTGCCTTCTGCACTTTCTGATGGAATCCGGCGATGAATCTGTCTTCTTCTAAGGAAAGCAGCCGTGCTAGCCTTTCCTCAACTGTGTCTATATCAGTCATCTTGGTAATCTGATCGATTCTTAAACTGGGAAGAATATACTCCATAGGCATAACAGCCTCCTGTCCGTACACCAAGCTGAAAGGTGTGTGTCTCGTAAGTTTCTTGCATGTGGTCCTATATGCCCATAATACAACATTAACTCTGAGGTCCCAATCATTCCTCTGGCTATTGCAGATCTTAGTTAGAGCATTTTCTAAAATCTTATTAAAGGCCTCCACTGTACCATTAGCCTGTGGGTGGTAGGGAGTTCTCTTATGGTGCTGAATCTGGAATTCTTCTGTCAATGCCTCAATAGTGCTGTTCAAGAAATGTGTGCCTTGATCACTCATCAAAATTACTAGGCATCCAAATCTACTGATGATGTTTTCAAAAAGGAACTGTGCGGCTGTAGCAGCATCGCAATCTCTTACTGCTTTGGCCTCTGCCCATCTGGTGAGGTACTCTGTTCCCGTGATAATATATCTCGCACCAGTGCGCTTTCCTGGTGGGTTGATAGGACCCACAAAATCTATAGCCCATTTGTCAAATGCGCGCAACGTGACCTATGGTCGCAGTGGCATTTCATCGCGCCGCGAGGGTTTTCCTACCCTTTGGCAGATATCGCAGCATCTGCAAAAGTCCTTGGTGTCTTTATGCAATGTAGGCCACCATAATCCTGCCTCCAGGATTTTCTGCGCAGTCGGATTTCCTACGAAATGACCTCTTGCAGTTCCTAAATGTGCCTCTCTGATAATAGCGTCTTTTTCATGCGGCATCACACATCTACGCAGAACTTCATCCGGACCTAACTTGTATAGGTGTCCTGCGATGAGGGTGAAGTCTGCTGCTTTAACAACCAACTGCTTCTTTTGCTGCTTAGTAAACTCGTCAGGTGCTACTCCCGTAGTGAGAAATTGAATAATATCGGCATAGTACTCATCTGCGATCTGGATAGAGAACAGCGGCGCATCCGGTAGATTGTCATCTAGGTTACTTGGCTCTTCTCCTGAGTCTATCCACGACAAATGATCAGGTCCTGCATTCAGTCTTCCTGGTTTCACAATGATTTCAAAATCATACTCCTGAAAGAGGAGTAACCATCTGTAGATTCTCCCCCCTAACACTGGATTATTGACCAAATACTTTAACGCGGAATGGTCAGTAAAAATCTTGAACGGGGCACCCAACAGGTAGTGCCTGAACTTCTGCAGCGCATACACCATAGCTAGGCATTCTCTTTCAGTTGTGGTGTAGTTCTTTTTTGCTGTCGAGAGCTTTCTGCTGGAATATGTGATAGGGTGGTCAATGTCCCCTTCTCTTGGTTGTGTTAAAACAACCCCTAATGTGATGCCAAACACATCCACATGTACATGAAATGGCTTAGTCCAGTCGGGAAATACTAAGATGGGTACTGTAACCATCTTCTCTTTAAGCATGTCTAGACTCTGTTGACATTCCTCATTCCATATGAATTTTACATCTTTCTTGAGCAATTTCTCCATTGGTGCTGTAATATTTGCGTAGCCCTTGATGAACTTTCTGTAGTACTTGGTATGACCAAGTACTGTCCTCAGTTGCTTGACTGAGTTGGGTGCTGGAAGATTTACAATGATAGCGATCTTCGTGGGGTCTACCATCAAGCCTTGTCTGCAAACAATGTGACCCAACAAAATACCAAATGGTGCACAAAATATACATTTCTTCAAGTTTAGAGAAATCTGGTACTGCCTACATTTCTCTAACATCAGTCTTAAGTCTCCTATATGCTTGTCGATTAGTCCAAATACAGTCCAATCATCAAAATATACTTCTAAGAATTTGTGAATGTATTCTTTAAATACAGCAACAAATACTCTAGAAAATATAGCTGGTGCATTCTTAAGACCAAAGGGCATTACCGTATACTGGAACGAGCCCCATTCTGTTGCAAAGGTGGTCTTGGACCGATCTTCTATATGTATTCTGATCTAATGGTAGCCTGAAAACCCATCAGTGAAAGAGTAGACCTCCTGTCCTCCCACGTTGTCTAATACCTCATCAGTGAACGGTGTCGAAAATGGATTGTGAAGTGATGCATCGTTGAGCTTGCGCAGATCAACAAATATACCGATGTCTCCTTTTGTTTTCTTTTCTTGTACGACCATGGGGCTAACCCATTTGCTTTCTTCTACCGGCTCAATGATGCCTGCTGCTAGCATCTTATCGATTTCGTCCTTTACTTTTTCTTTGTAGCGCGGATTCAATCTATATGGGCACTGCTTAACTGGTCTAGCATCTTCCTTCAATGGTATCCTCATAACTCCCAGGTCTCCAACTATTCCCTTCATCTCTGTGAACTTGGTGGGAAATAGGTCCTGATAGTCATGTAACAAATCGGCAATGTGTCCGACTGTTTCATCGTTCCAATAGTCTCCAATAGAGGAAAACTTAGGTTCTGCGTCTGTGCCAATATTGATCTTTTTAATCTTGGTAGGTTCGGTGATTGCTGGAATCTCTAACTATGGTCCCCCAACATCGCGAGTCCCTTCTGACTCCAGAATGTTGGTTTTGCGAGGATCCTCATCCTCATCCTGATCTTCATTGTCTGGCTTTGCTGCGAAGTTATAGCACTCAAGCGCGTCTTGCAACTAGATGGCCCACTCAGGTTGAGCCTGCACTGAGATGGTACAGTCCTAGAATATCTTGATCTTGATTATGTCTAGGGCCTGAGCAACACTTGGATGTTCTGATTCAAACGCGAAGGTAAGTAGGAAAATGTCTGTCATAAGTGACCATGTGGTCGTCCCCTTGCGCAACTCGGTCTCTGTGTACCAGTTCCTTGGAACTGTGTCCAATGTGTGAATGAATCTGTGAACCCATTCATCCTCAGGAATGTCCGACCAGTTCTGTTCACATGTCTGAATGTGTGCCCTGGGGTCAGTTTCTCCTGTGTACTTCTGTGGGACATACTCTTTGTCGACCGAAAATATGATTGCCATCAATCTTTTAATATCATCCCATGATGCGATATTTTCTTTATGCGCATACCACCATCTTGCAGGTGTGGCTCGTACTGCAAGGTCCATAGCTGTGTTCCTCTGCTCGTAAGGAATATGTTGCTCAAACTGCTCAAGGAATTCTTGAATATCTGTTAGACCATGATATGATGGAATCTCAGTGATCTCTGCGCCAATCCATCGTAGTGACTTACTCATAAACGCACATCTATGTGCTGAGACTTCATAAAGTCTGTTCTGCCAGTTCTCTAGACCAATATCAGAATCCGATGCGCATGAGCTATCGCATTGCCAACTAATGTTCCCTTCTGCGGTTGGATTGATGTAGTCGCTCTGGTTCCCAGTCATCTGGTAGAGACTATCCATGTTATGTGCCTCCTCCTCTGCTCGGATAGGTTCGATGTATCTAGGACCTTGGTGAGGATCCAGCGGTGTGATGACCCGGATCTGTGCATCCTCAAAGGTCATTTGTCTTCTCTTTAGGTCGATGACAGCCTTGCTACCGATCGCCCAATCGATACTTAATAATGCTGGATACGGTCTACTGTCGCCAATGATTGCTATAACCTCGAATTCCGCAAAAGTATGAACTCCATCAATGTCAACTGGCACTTGTGGCAGTCGACCCAATGGTGATACTCACTGCTGGTTAGCTAATCTCAGGTGGATAGGTGATCTGACTAACTGAGGGCTACCCATCTGTTCCCATGTCTGCTTAGTTAGAACGTTCACCTCTGATCCCAGATCTAAGACGACTTCATCCATTTCGAACTCTCCAATTTGTGCTGTGAGTTTCATCTCTCTTCCGGTCCTTGTATGTCCTGTAATATTATGAACAGCACGGTGTGTATTGCCCAAGAGAGAAGGTTGCTGACACTGATCTATGATGCGCTGTAGCTCGCCGATAGATTTTTCATTTCTCAAGAGCTTCAAGCAACTGCACAGGAAGGATTGTATACTTCCTATCGATTCATCCTCGTCGCATCTTCCCGATGTGGTAGCCTGCGGTATCTGTTTTGGGCTATCGCCACAAGGTGCTTGCTGCGGTGTGCCCCTAGACGGTGGTACCTGCGAACCTGATTGTGTAGGTTCATCAAAGGAAGCCTTAGCTTCATGAAATGTCTCTTTATTCTTCTGTAGATCGAGTGCTGTTGCTTTACCAGGAGCTCTGCGCACCCACTCCTGACTTGTGTTCTTTTCGGTCTCCTGCGATGTCCCACTGGTGGAAGCACTGCTCCGAGTCACAATATTGACTCTTGGTTCTGGTTCTGCCTGCTCAGCAACAATAAGCTGGATGTTTTGGTGTACTGCTGGATTAGGATCTTTGATTTTAGCTATCAAGGTAGGACACTCCTCTATGGTATGATCATAAGATTTGCAGTAATTACAAGTAGTAGTGGGGCTCTGACAGTCCCTAGCATAGTGTCCTACAACTCCGCAGTTATAACAAGTGATTGGTCCACGACCACGGCCAAAACCCTCTCCTCTGTCGAAGCCTTCTCCTCTTGCAAAGCCTCCTCCACGGCCTCGTCCTCTGAATCCTCCTCCCCGGCCACCATAATTCAGATCAGGCTGTGGTCCTGCTGCTGGACCCTGTGTTTCTGACTGGACTCTGTATACGTCATGTTTTCTATCTAACATGAGATCATAGGCTCGGCAATTTTGTTCATCATGTCCGACAGAGCTGCAGAAGACACAGTATAGGTTCTTAGGTGTCTGTACATACTTCTGAAGCAAAAGGCATTGCTGAGGTGGGTGTCCTTGTGTTTTGCATATTTCACACCATGACCCTTGTGTTCGTGGTAAGGGGTTAGGAGCCCCTGACGCTAAATATTCTGCAAAGATTGGACAATTGTCTTTAGTATGACCCTGTGCTCTACATCGTAAGCACCATATGTCTTGCATAACCTCTTTTCCTTTCTTAAGTTCATGTATCTGTAATGTGAGATTGGTCAACTGGTTCTGTAGAGTTGTCATGCCTACACTGGTTTCTGCTAAAGGTGAAGCTTCTAGCTTCATTGCCATCTCCAACGCGTCATCCTGCGTCTGGAGTTTCTGCTGCATTAGTGGCACTCTGATGTGGGGGAGCAACGCTGCAATAAACCATTCCTTATGCTGCTCCGGCGCAAACTCAAAACTTACTTGGTCTATAAGAGCTTTGAATTTCTAGTCAAAGTCCCATACTGATTCTGATGGTAGCTGCTTAATATCCTTGAGCTCTGTAATACACTGAGATTCAGACTTAGGTTTCTTGAACTCTTTAATCATGGCGTTCTTGACTTGGGCAAGTGTCTTGGGTACTGTGGTATACTTTATGTACCATGTTAAAGCTCGATCTATGAATGTAGTGACCAACTGTACAAGTTTAAGGTTATCGTCATTGACTGTACACATGGCTTCACATAGAAACCAATGCTGTTCCGGGTCCTCTGCTCCTGTACCCTTAAAGGTAGGTAGCTTCATATCATCTCCCATTCTATTTCTCTGCGGTGGGTTCTGATTGACTGGATTACTACCACTCAGCGGTGTAGGTGAAGGTGATGTAGCGGTAGTAGGTACTGTCTGTGAGCTACTGGATGGAGTACCTACGGGATTACTCTGAGTCTCGGTCTGTTTCTGTGGGGTATAGGGCTGGTAAGAGATACCCCCATCTGGTTCTTCTGTGGTACTAGGAATCGGTTGCCTAATATTGTCTGAACTATCTCCAAATACAGGAGAGCCGAAAGCTACTTTATATTTCTTGCCACTACGTGTGCGTCCAATGTCATCAAAATCACTTTCAAACTCTTGTGACATTACTATATTTACTTATTCATCTGAAATCATGTCCATTACTCTTTTTTCATGTAGCAGCATCTTAATGGACAAGTTTAGAGACTTTAGGTACTTACCACGATATCCTTTGAAGAAGTACCACTCAGCCTCCCTGAATCTTTTTCTCTGGTCAACTGCAAATTCTGTAACAAATCCTCCTAGCACACTTGCAAGCCAGAAGTCTACTGCTCTCGTAATGGGATTGTCGAGGTTCTGCACGGTCTGAATCAGCTCCGGTGTCCAAACAATGTTTCTTTTCTTCTTGAATATGTTCCTATCTGTCAACTTGGATAACCAGTCAAAAAGCTCGTTTCCATAGGTTGCAAAAAATATGGCGTGTATATCTGAAGCGATATGCTTTTGTAACCAGTCCTCTGTGCTTAGTTTAGGGCTTCGATTTTCTTTCTGGGAAAACTCCCTTAGGTTTGAATCCATCCACTGGTGAAACTCTTCTCTAGTGGGATGCCAACAGAACATTAGCGCTCAGTTGTTCAAAACCGGCAACGGAACCATTTGTTGGCTACTATGGGCAGACCCAGGTTAACTATAATCAACCAACAACACCCCTAGATCACTGGCCCTTTCGGAAACAGACCGCAAAGCGGCCTGAAGTCTCACCCGAAGTGACTCTAATGGGTTGGCCAAGGACTCAAGCGTCTTGGACCAGGTTCTGTGGCAATCCTACTAGTGCCTCACAGCTCCCCTAGCTGCAAGGTCTCTGTCAACCGCATCGCTCGATCTCCTGCTCGCGTCATGCGATCTCCTCGCCTCGCAGCTCTTCTAGCCGCGAGATGTTCCTTTATACTGTCGCGTGATCCTTTCCTACGGTGCGCACTTTCCCAGACTCGCGATATCTCCGACCTTATCGCATCGCTGCGCACTGTGCGACACGCAGTTCCTGCCCAACGCTAAGTCCTTCACCTGCGGTATCGCGCACCGCAGCTCCTCTGCCGGTGCGGTATCACTTCTCTGTGATATCCTACCTCCGCGGTTTAGCGCACTTAGCATTGCTCGTGTCGACATGCGAGACTTAACATACAAGGCTATTTGATACTGCAATAAATATTGTTTTACGCAAAGCATAAATGAACCATATACAGCGTGCCAAAGACGTTAACTTATTTTTACCCTTCTATATTGCTGTGAATTGATTAACACATTCATTCATTAAACTGTAAAAAAAGTCCATGAACTGACTGAGAAATGCATAAGTAAATATAACACATAAACCAATCGCATAACACTTGATTTTAACGTGGTTCACCTCCAGGATGGAAGTTACATCCACAGAACTGCATTTTTATTATAGCTCAGGGGAAGGTAAAACACAGTTCTGCTGCACCACATATGCAGCTTAAGATCTTCTCTCTTAGATCTCTTTTCCCTTCTATATTGCTCTCCTACAATATACTCTTCCCTCTCTGTCGATCCCTGCGAATCGTTACATGCATATTCTATAAGCCAGCTACTGGTTACCGTAAGATTGCTATCGCTAATAACAGAACCAGAGCTAGGCTTTTACAACAGTCTAATAATCTGCAAAATGCTACTAACAACTGAATGAACCAACTAACTAACCAGAAAAATGACTAGATAACTCTCCAACCCTTTACAATACAAAATATATCTCTTTATAGGCAGCCTGAAAGTCTTGCCATTACAACACTGTGGGCATGTCCCAACAGTAACCCAAAACCCTAACTAGTGACAGTCGGCCATATCTGTACTTGAGGTAGCCGCTTTCCATCACACCACAGCTCTCTACAGTCTTCCATGCTTCCCAGCACTGATCATGGGTACTATGCACCGCTTCGCTTTTCTGTCCTTTGCCTTCAATGCTTCAGCCTCGTTGCTCCTTCTTCTTTATGAGGGTCACTGAGCCCTCCCATCTTCCGCCGCTGCCTTCAATGCAGTGGTTGAGCTCTCTCTTCTTGGCCGCTCAGGTACCGTTGTCTTTCTTGACTTTTCTATCTTAAAAGTCATGGTTTATGGATCTGCTCTCCAGCTGGAAACGTGCTACGGCGTCGTAGCTCTCTCTTAACTTCTTTCCGCCAAAACTTATCTTTCCGCCAAAACTAGCAGCTTCTTCTGTAGCTGCGGGACCCTACTCCAACACCTTGGGTGGTCGGTTAGTCATGCTCACATGACTATCTCAATGACAATTTTCCTTTAGATGAAGCTATTAATGAGGCCATGAGAAGTCTAGAACAGCCATGGGAAGAGATGCATCATTGATCCTACTTCCTTCTGGAGCTCGAACGGATTGAGCGTGATGAGTTTCAGTGACCTAAAGTGAGAAAGTTGGTCATCTTGTGATCCCATTAGGAACTCATGGTATATATACCGAAGGTAACATGACTAAAATTTCACCATACCAGCTAGTTCATGGGGTGGATTCTATTTTACCGGTTGAATGTGAGATCCCTTCCTTGAAGCTATCCATAGATATCTTTCCTGACACCTCTGATTTAGAAGAATAATTAGTCCAATTGGAGCACCTTGATGAGAAACGTCGAGATGTTGTGGTGGAATTAGAAGGGAATAAACGTCGTAACAAAGCCCAGTATGATAAGTCTATCTGTCGTCGTCATTATAATTAAGGCGACTTGGTCCTTTTATATGATCAAGCGAGTGAACTATTGGGGGCAGAAAAGTTTAACCCTATGTGGCATGGTCCTTATGTTGTGAGGCATGTCCTCGAAAACGGGGCCTATGAGTTAGAATATTATGAAGGGAACGTCCTGAAGGAGCCTAGAAATGGATTATACCTTAAGAAGTACTACTCTTGAGTTTTTGGCTCGGGCTGGTACGTTGTATACTATTTTATAGTTTTACATAGTTTTTTTATTTCCTTGTAGTGTCGCCGGTTTGTTGACATGCTTCCTACTGTTTGTAATATTTCGATGGAGTCTTCGATATACTTAGGATTTGTGGATGGTGCAAGCATCCATACATAGAATTTAACTTATGTTGCTTGGGTTATTTACGCATTCAAGGGTCAACTTGTGTCTTCATGAGGAGTATGCCTCCAGCCATCCTCAAATAATGTGGCCGAGTATAGTGCAGCAATTGAACTATTACACGATGCCATTTCAAATGGTATTCAATATCTATATGTTATCCTATATTCATGGTTGATTGTGTCACATTTGAATGTCCTGTTCCGTGTCAGAGATCCTACATTGTTGAGAATATTATTAAGGGTAATATTGTTGGAACAATAGTTTGATTGCATTACATACATTCATATACTTAGATGTTATGATCAAGTGGATGATTCATATACAAATTACATTTTAGTTTGGAATTTTCCGCATATTTAAAGAATCATTTACATAAAACATTCACATTCATATTTAGACACATGTGTATATATCTAACAAGTAGCTATAAGTTTTTATTTCCGAATAAAATTTCCAAATATATGGTGTCATAGTACAAAAATGGGTTTTAAACCCTCAAAATATACATGGCTGATACAAAAAAGAATATATCGACATATATTCATGTGGATGTAGATGATAATCATGATAACACACTACAACATTGGCCAAACACCAGAGTAATCTAACCCACAGATGAGGTACCTTGACTACTTGTCTATGCATCACCTCGAGTCGGTCTTCAATACCATGGGGATCTTATTGTTCGAATGTGCCAAGTTTCCATGTATGTTTTGTAGTTTCCGCTCGATGTTAGCGACGATCAGTTCATCTCCTCGACCCATACGTTGGTGTCATGGGAAATCATCTGGCCATCATGGACCTATGTCTATGCAAATAATCCCAAGGTCAGTACATGATACCACCAAAAACATGTTTTTGATTTATTTATATCAAAAGTACAAAAAAATAAATATTCCAAAAACATAAAATAGATCCTACCAATTTCTTAAAATGTAGACCCCTGTGGTAGTGGCATATCTCGGTCTCCACAGAAGTCGATCCCTACATAGGGATAGTTGTCTATGGCGATGATTATCACCGCCACAAGTGGAAAAAAAAACATATGTGAATGGGGAAGGTTCTCTGTCTCCTCCTAATCTCAGCATCACCTTAGTCCAACAAGTTTGGGGTGGATCATGTAGACTATTAGGAGGGACCTCAACTCTGGGACTAAGTCTTAGTACCCTCTCAAAGAAGAAAGTGGATAGAATACTAGCGTTGATCCTAGATTTGTTACCATTTTTGGCAGTTAAATTATTCATTTAAACATATATTTTATTATATTTTGTATTTTTTATGTCACACAGATCATTATTCAACCTCGGGTATGAGCGTTTTTAAGGTTTATGTAAAATTATTTTATTATTATCATTTTTATGGTTTTATTAATTAAAAATAACATTATTAAAATGCATTTGATATATTAACTAGTTTATATTATTGTTTGCATATTTTTATAATCCTTTTGGGATAAATAAATAAACAGAATGCATTCAGCCTTCTTTTCACACAGCATGTCTAGCTCGGCGTCCAACTCGTCATCCATCCCGTTGCATGAAACTCACTGGTGGTTTGCCAGATGTTGAAATGTGTTGCTATAGAATCCAGTCCTAAAGCATGCTAGCAGATAGACACTCTGTTCTTCCTAGATCGATGCCCAACGTATCTGGCTCACATCCCAGCCTTCCGTTCAGCACTCCATTTAGATCGCCCATCAGATCACGCGCTGCTGAGAATTAATTTCAAGCATTAAAATGTTGGAACAGTCTGCAAACCGTTTTGTTGTACATGCGCCCAGGTGATAGCATGATTATCAGTCTAGAAGGATCGTCGGTGCATTGATTTCTCCCAACACCAAGTTGTTCACTTCCCATGCGTTCAAAGGATGGAGCGTCTTCAGTCTAGAAGGATCGCTTATGGCCTCCTCTGCCTGACTCCAAACTACCACCAGTATGTGTGTTTAAAAAATAGAACGACCTGCGTTCTAGAAGACCCACCATGTACATTTCCCTTGCTCACCACCATTCCATAGTTGCGCTGAAGAAGGAGTCGTGCACCACATCTAAAGACCTGCTACGCTGGAGAAGGAACCTGTGCGTATGATGTCCAGTGAAAAGAACCAGACTCGCGCTAAAGAAGGGAGATGCTTATGCATTGGCCTGTGATTAATTAAATGACCATTAAAGTCAACTAAATTTAGAGAGCAGTCGACCACTAAAGGTTCGACTTGCTCATCTCTGTAAATCATTATATAAAGAAGCCTCTGTGAGAGAGCTGAAGTTAGCTAGAAAATCAGTCAGTTAGCAGAGTTAGGAGAAGAGTTCTTGCTGTGATTTACTCTTGAACATTGCATTTCTGTTCCACCATCTGAATAAAGAGATGTATGCATTGTTGTTGAAGATTGCATTTGAGTAGAAGTTAGCCAGGAATCAACCCTGATTGCTGAGAGGGCCTCTCATCAACCAGATGTTCATTTTTTTTATTCAACTTAGTTTCTTTTCTGTTTTAGCTAGTTTATTTTAATTTCTAGTTTGCTTCCATTAGATTATAGTAAATGCTATTCTATTTGTTTTCTGTAATACATTAATTTGGTTTTATTTTGAAGTTAATTAGTTAGATGCATGCATAGCTTGCTTTCAGTTACTTAATTTCAGTCATTTTGTTTCCAACTATTTCATTTCCAGCATTACTTTCAGTCTTTGTTTTCAAGAATATAGAATAAGTTGCTTTCATGAATTTAGAATAGATTCAATTCTGTTATTTCCTTTCCTGTTTTGAATTTATGCAAGTTAATTTCCAGTTTATTTATTAGTTTAATATGCAATGATTCCTTTTGTTCATGAATTAGTTTAAGGTTAATTTGCTGTTAAATAGGTTTATTTACTGTTCCGATGCATTAGAATTACATCTGCATGGCTTCAGCTAAAGATGAGTTCATTTAGGTTAGTTTTTACCATTTTAACTGTGCAGCCTATCATTCGGACAACCTGTTCAGTTTGTTATTCAGCCACCCCTTTCAGACCCACAGTTCAGTCTGTCATTTAGCCCTTAGTTCTGTTTTTAGTGTTTTTTATGTGTTTTAAGATTGTTTTTAGTTTTGTTTTGTTACTGTATGAATTATGTTTTGACTGTAATAGTTAGGTGTTAGTTTTGTTTAACATTAAAGTTAAAGATTAATTGTTTTAGGTTATTTATTACAGTTTTATTATTTTTCCTATTTCTTTTTGTTTTGAATGTGTGTTAAGTTGTTTTTGTCTCTTGAATGTTATTACTGATTTATTTCATATTTATGTTTTTTAAATTGATCTATTTGTTTGCATGTGAGATTTAGTGTTTTCCTTAGTATGTTTTTAGGTTTTCTTTTATGTTGTGTTATTGTTGAAAGAACTTGTAGGACTGAACCTAAAGATATTCTTTTTATTAAGTTTTCTACTTGCTTCTTTTATCAAGTTTTTTTTATTAAGTTTTCTAGTTTTTTATAAGTTAAGTTTTCCTTGTACCCTAGTTTCCCATTTGAATAGTTAATTGTTGATTGTACTTCAGTTTAAAGTTTATTTTCAATTATTTAGTTTATTTATTCTACCTCAATTTAATTACTTTAATAATTGCATTTTTAGGACTTTGACTCAGTTTTTTATTTTGAAAGATCTTTCGATATTTTGTTTGTTAAAATATTTACACGACACCCTCTACCTTCGCATATATTTTGTGTCAACTCTAAGCTTACCAACCCCGGTTGATAATTAAAGAATAGGTGGATTAATTTAGACATAATAATACACCAACACTTTTGGCGTCATTGTCGAGGAGTTGTTCAGTAAGGTAGAATATAATTCTTTATGAATTTTAGTAATAGGTTGGTAGTGGGGGAGTGGTAAGACGAGTGGTAAGAACATGCACATATGTTATAACAAGCGCCCCCAAATCCAGCAACAGTAGTAGCATATTCCTCCAGTTTAAAAGTATTTCATGAGTAGAATTAGAGATCCTCAGGGTAGATTTTTTCAAGACCAAAAACGTTATTGAAGTCTATACTAACTACCGTAGGGGACGTAATTCCCCAACTACTAACTCACTAAGAAAGGTATCGAAAGATTCCTATAGGAAGTAGTTCTACCCTGAAACCTAAGGAGTATCTCTTAGAAGATCTTACTAGAGAAGCCATAGAAGGATAAGGAACCTTGGCATAAGTCCCTAAGGACCCCGTTCCTAAGGAAGTTCAAGAGGATCATCCATTAGAAACCCCTAGCCCTCCACTAGTTTCAAATCCAATTAACACAACTTTTTCACTAGTAGGAGATCCGAATTTTGTTGACTTTGTTGATCCTACTCAAGTAAAAGCTTTCTTTGGAACCTCCGTAGATCCAGTTATTTCGCAAATTGAAACTTCTACAATAGAACCTACTATCCCTCTAGGATTCAATAAAAACATGGTTGATCAGAGGAAGATCTCTCCCGAAAAAGAACGTTGGCACGCCCCATTATCACCTCGAAAGGAGCCTCCTAGATATATTTATGTTAATAATCCAGCTTATATGGAGAGACGGGGAGAAAACAAAGATCATGATGAAGTTAGGAATGAAGAAGGAGAAGGGGAAGATCGAATTGAGGCTACCTTTGGTTTCCCTATCTTAGATACAATGTAGGATGTAACTATGAAAAACATCCCTCCTTCCTCCTTACCTACTTTCTATGGAAAAAGTAATGAGGACCCAGACACATTCCTGTTCAAGTTCGATATCCTTTGTAGGAGTTACAATTATCTACAAGACGCTCACAAACTAAAACTCTTTCCCGCTACACTCAAGGATTCTGCCTTGATATGGTTCATGGGATTAGGAGTGTTGGTGCAAATATTAAACAAATTATAATAGAATTCCACCGATTTAATTGTCAACCCGAAGAGAGCGTAAATTTGTGAGGTACAGACAAAATATATGCAGGGGAAGAGTGTCGCTGAACTTAATCTACACTGAAATTAAAAATACATGACCAAAATTGAACTTAAGTTATGAAAACATGAAATTGCATAAATTAATTTGTATGGAAATAAATTTAATTGTAGAAAACATGAAATTGCATAAAATAAATTGGTATAAAGCAAATCAACAATAACTTGTGAGCTCATGATAAATCTATGCTAACAATTCATAAACAAGACATCAAAATATGAAGAGATCAAAATATCTATCCTAAAACATGAAATCTATTACAACAGGATCAAAACCATGACTATCTAAAAATATAAACCAGTTCTATACTACCAAACCACTAGAGAGGCCTCTAACCAAAATCAGGAGAGAGCATTCCTATTTATACATGAATTCAAGATAACTGATCATAATTACAGATCCATTATTCTCTCAACTTATCCCTCAAAATTCTCATCAAATTTACAGCTCATCCCTTAAAATTCTCCAACAAATATTGGATGAGATATTCTCTCCTCATCTCCATGATCTTCTCCTTAAAATTATCCCACATCTAGAAGATGAAATTCGAATATGAGGCTAGGTGATCACCAAACTCACCCAAATTTAAAGTAGAATGAAAATATGTTATTTTTCTCAATAATTAACCACAAATTCACTCAAATACTCAAAAATAAATGATTTGGAAAATGATAATATAAACCCATATTTATTATGAAAGTGGTGAATATTAATGGTTTTATGGAAGGATAAGATAGGAATAAGGTGGAAAATGGTGTATAAAAGGTGAATAAAATTTGGTGTTTTTATGGCTCAACATTCCCCCAACTTGACTGGTTGCATGTCCTCATGTAACTATGCATCGATTCTCTTTAAAACTTTTGGCTTTGCAACTAGGCTTTACATCTAGGCTTTACATGATGATGGTATGTAAGAGTAAATCATTCCATGATTTTGAAATGCATGAATGGCAACAATTTTCCTTATGGTTGGTGCTTGTGTGACAACCATAAATATAAAAAATGTTGTTTCTTGTGTTAACAACATTCGCTTGTTTTACTTGTATTTTTGTTGCAATACATAAGATTTATGCATTAGAAATGATAAACCATCAATGTATATTAGAAATCTTTTTCTTCATATTATGAGTCATGCCAATATATATAGCATAGTTGGGGAAAGACATGTTGATTAAGGATAAATGAGATGATGAATATGTAAAATGGTAATGAATGCCCCTCGTCCCCCCCAACTTAATATGTATTAGGTTTATGAAAAGGAGAAAGGGAACGTAGTGAGGGAATTTTCCAAATTCATTCATTTTCTAGCATTTAAGGAATTACATGATTAAATATTAGAAAACAACATACCTCCACTTACCCAAAAAGCTGATGAATTATGCAAGAGGAATGTGGCTGCTGCCGCTGAATCATAGAATGTGAAGTGAAGGATCTGAACTACTGCTTGGTTGGATGAAGTAGAAGATGAGAGCTGAAAGTGGAACTATAGTACTCTCATATGGTTGGAAGTATGCTGCTGTAAAACTGCTGATGGAGTCATGCAAAGTATATATTCTTCGCTTGCTACAAAACCCGATGGTACAATTCTTACGATGCGAATAAATGTGTCGATGTCGAACATGGAAAGAAGTCATTGGATTACCGACGATTGATGAATGTCGTTAACCAATGCGAGGCAATCTCACCATTGATGTCAATGAGTGCCAAGGTACCTAAGTACATATTGCGAAGTGCGAATAGATGAGCTGATGTCGAGCCACTTGCAAGATCTAACAATCAAGAGACATTGATGTATTCCCATGATTGTCAGCGAGAGAACTTGCCATTAAGGCATGCAAGCCTCAAGGTACTAAAAATGAACTCTAGTCTCTATCCCAGATAATGTGTTGAGGTCGATGGGGAAAGACTTGTTGAAAGGTGGGCCTTAAGGAATCCCACATCAGTTAACACGAGTTGTACATAATGAGTGGTAGGACTATAGATGAAAAGATATGAAGGCCAAACAATTTTTATGGAAGGGATAACAAAGTAATGTAGTCATGGAAAGGAAACTGAATGGTTTTATTCAAAAGAAAAAAGATAAATTGGAAATAAGGAAAATGTGTATGACTCAGAAAGGTAGACATGCGAAAAGTCATGATGTATAAGGCAGTAAAAAAAAGTAGACTTTGACATGGATGATGGATAATCTTGGAAGGAAAAATGGTAAGTAGTCATGACATGGCGTAATTGGTTTCTGAAAGGCTTCTTTGTGACAACAAAATGTCATGACACACATAGTGAAAACTCAACTTCTTCAAGCTTTAACTGGAACATTTTTCTGCAATTTTGGAAATTATTTCTGCATGCCATTCGTTCGTCTTTAAATCTGCAAAAGGTTAGCATTTTCCTGCAACAAACTTGTTAGAGCATTGAAAATATAGGAAAATATGTGCTTAACAAAAAGTTAAAGAGAATAAATAAAATGCTCTTATACCTGAAAATAGAAATGCTTCTTGTCAAAACCTGTTTCTGAGTGACTTGCAAAAAACAAGTTAGCACAACAATCATAAAATTTAGAGAAAATTTTACGTTCGTTTAAAATTTAAAATTTTATGATTTTATTTATTAACTAATAATTTTTAAAATAAGTGCGTCTTTACGTAATTATTGAGCGACAGAGAGAGAGGGTCGACCCTTTCAGTGGTTGACCCCTCTAAAAGTAGGCTATCTTAATGATATGAATAGAGAAGAATGTGCAAACAAATGATTTGTTTATGATAAATTTGGCAGCTTAACACAAACGCCTACCTGCCTACCTTCCCCAAACGGAAGATGTGTCAGGTCCCACTGTGCAAAAATAAAAATTAAGAAGAAGGCTTGGTTGTGACAGCAGCTAAGCCTTCTATTTCAAAGACGCATATTAATTTTGTTAATAACATTATTTTATGTTTTTCTTAGATTACTCTTTATATTTATATTTTATTTATTTACCTATTGTTAATTTGTATTTGTATATATATTTTTAATTTTATTGTTATAATAATATTTTATTATTATTGTTGAATTATTATTATTATTTTTATTTATTTACCTAATTTTTTTTTATACATTAATTTTTCATGTTGTTATAACAAATAAAAGAAATAGATATGAAAAGAAATAGATATACATTATTTTTTAATTTTTTTATACATTAGGTTTCCATAGATATGAAAAGAAATAGGTGAACAAATCTACCCATAAGACTGCATGATTTACTAATCAAAATAATGCCATGAAATATTATGTCATAACTTTAACAAAACATAATACAATAACTTGTTTGCCCAAGAAAAACTATGACATAGGCACCAATCTCTTCATCCATGGAGCTATTCCTTGTCAACATGGAAGTTAAGCATATTAATAGACAATTCAACATGACAACTAGAAACTTTAATTTTGCTTAGTTGATTGACTTGTGATGTTCCATCACATGGGTCACTTTTCATATAAAATGTATTAACGTCAATTTTGATCATTTTGTGATCACAGGGAAAATTTCAAATACACACCAGTCGTGTATTATGAGTTCACACAACATTTATGTGCAAGTTATGTCATTTTTAAGGAAATTTATAAGCTACTTTTCCCATGCATAGGCACATCCTACCAAGAATAAAGAAATGAATTAAGACCAATATAACATCCCCTCTTCTACCTTGATTATTTAGTAATGGAAAATACAAAGTAAATGTAAAAGTGCAACTTTTTGGCGAGATGTTCAAGGTCGGTAAAGGAACTCTAAGTAACGCTATTTATTTTCCTAAGTCATGAGTTGCTTTGGTATACTTATGAAACTAAGGGTTTGACTCGACTTATCGAATTGGAGTATGAATCCACTAGGGAGAGAGGGTAAATGGCTAGAAATCCATGAGTATCTAGGTTATGGATGATGGAGGTCATATCAGTGTCATGGGAAGTGGAAGAAAAGGAACCTAAATGTATAATTAACAGCCTAAAGTTGTAAATGTCTTCATAAATCGAAAACAATGACTATTTGTCACAAGCTTTTAGTAAGCTTATATATATCCTACCTATTAACATAAAGCTAATTATTGAGCTACATAAAATAAAAAATAACTAAATAAATCCTACTATAGCTAGGATTCGTATTAAGAATACTATCATTCGTAAGTATATTAAAAAGCAAACAAACAAAAATACCTTACTTTAAAAACAAATTTACTAAATATTAAATGCCATCCTTTTTATTATTAGTGATAGAAAAACTATTATTAAATGCCATCCTTTTTATTATTAGTGATAGAAAAACTATTATAAAGTGGGAGTTATTCTTTTGTACGATGTAAATATATATGTAAGCACTAAATTATTAACAAGTGATTATCTTATTATCAATAATGTTGTATACATTATAATACAAAATAAATTCATTTTTATTTTATTATATAAATGTCATGATACTAAAGGCGAATTCCTTCCATGAGAAGGGAAATAAATAAATTGTTTAAAGCAACATTCAAAAGTTAACTATGGGACTCTGCATGGAGATAGTTATCGAATAATAACTGCTTCTTGATTACTCCGAGTGATGGAGATCGGGAGATTGTTCTTAACATAAAAACAAGAGGAGACGTCGCTGCGTGATCATTCTTTTAGCCATTATGCTTGTCGTCATTTTATTTTGGAGGGTTCTATCAGGTGAGAGATGGTTCGTTGGAGAGCGGAGCCTCAAGATCTATATTAGACGGGTCGAGCCTTAGGATCTATATTGGACGGATTTAAGTCGGCTGGATTTCGTTTTGAGAAGGAAGGATAGACTTCCACTCTTATTCGCTTGTATACGTATATGTAGAACAATGAACAATTTTAATGCTTGTAACCTAGATTTGCACATAATCTTTCAAAATAGATAGATAAGACCAATTGCGAGATCAAAAAAATAGTAGATCTTACCAATTGAAATATTAGATCAATTCATTAAAGCATGATTTGAGGAGATCGAGGCAGATCTCTAATTCACTGGTGCACATCTGCATATATCATAGTCTTGAAACTTCATCCTATAATCTGCATTTTGAGATGCGCATGATCTGTCCTTAAAAGACAGTCTGATAGCCAAAACCGAGCCGACTAAACTTGGGTTTAGGGCTCAATCAATATTCAAATTTCAAATTTTCACGCCGACCACTTTTCTTTTTCACCAGTCGGGTGAAACTTGTTTACGTCCGACTAGACAAGTTTATAAATTTTAGTCGGTCTTCACTCGACCAAAATTACTCCGACTTACTTGTCTGACTGATTTTTACCTCGACCACTTTTACTCCGACCAAGTCGGCTCTTCGACCAAGTCGGCTCTCCGACCTAAGTCGGACCTTCGACTAAGTCAGCTGCTTCAGTCGGCTGACTCACCGACCACTCTAGTCGGCTCACTTTGGTCGAAATCTGCAGGATATGTTTCTTAGTCTAAAGACTTAAGAAAATACAAATACTTTTCACCTGTGAGTAAAATGAAGTAAAATAGACACATTTACAAATCCAAATAACTTATGAGAAACCTGTGCCAAATATGTAGGAAGACTTGAGTCGACCAATGTGCCGTAAAACCTGGAACTTTCACGCAGTGAGAATTTTATGGGTTCTTGTTCTTTTACCTATCAGTAACTGTAAAAGACATTTACAGGAGTAAATCTGGAAACATGTGCGGCCAAATATTCATGCATTCAACCACAAACTATTTCATATATTAACTATGCTGAAATACAAAGTAATACAAACTTGTCGATTACAAATTGGTCGGTCCAGACTTGTCTGTCTAGACTCGTCGGTCTATAGAGCTTCAGCTCGTCGACTAAATTACATGCACAGAAGCTTGAGCTTCAACTGTTCTTTCTCACCCTGAGTTCCTCTGCTGTCTACTATCTGTCTGTGTTCTTGTGTTCTCTACTGTGTTCAACTAATTTACAAAAAATGCTTCTTCTATTTATAGGCAATTTGAAAATTGCTACTTCATGGGCCGACTGACCTGCCATTAAAGACTGTAATAACTACTACCTAATAACTTAGCTTCTGAAATAAATTCAACTGGACTGTGCTGCCTACTTGTGGACTTTTCCTCCTTGTCAGACTGACAGACAAGATTTCGACTTGTACGGCCTCTGACAAAGTCGGCTGGAAGTTGCGTACTGATCTGCGAGTAATTACGTTTCTCCAACACTCCCCCTTAATTATAAGCAGATGGGGTTTTTAAAACAACAAATTACAAAATGTCTCAGAGCTTAGACATGCTCTGTTTATGACAGAGTTCACTGTGGAGAATTTGTCATTCCAAGATAACTACGCAGATACTGGAATGTGTCCTTTACCAATGGCTTTGTGAAGATGTCGGCCAGTTGGTCTTCAGACCTGCAAAATTCCAAACAAATTTCCTTGTCGTTCACCAACTCTCTTATAAAATGAAACCTTGTGTCGATGTGCTTGGTTCTCTTGTGAAACACATGATTCTTTGATAATGCTATGGCTAAATTGTTGTCACAGAAAATTGTTGTCGGTTCTTGATGGTTCTGTGACAAGTCTTTTAAGACTCTCCTCATCCAGACAGCTTGACATGCAGCGCTTGTTGCTGCAACATACTCTGCTTCAGCTGAAGATAGAGTTACTATGGGCTGTTC
>LPNX010711822.1:70199-317568 GCA_001517045.1 Pseudotsuga menziesii | reverse complement strand
ATATAAATTCTTAAAGTTACAGTTTTGTCAATTGAATAGAATAATATATATATATATTGTTAATTTAAAATTAAAACTAATAACTTAACAAAAAAACATCATATATTTTTAATGTTAATTTAAATTTTTATATAAATTTTATTTTATTTTTACAGTATTTATAGATGCAAAATACAATTTTATTCCTATTAAAGTTAAAAATAAGTGTTGATCAAAGAGTAAAATTTTATTTTAATAATTTTTTTTTTACATTTTAAATTTAAATTTTTATTTTTAAAATAAACTAAGATTAAAACAAACAACATTGTAAAACAAACCGAAAACTAAAACTAGTAGATAGGTTTATTCATTTGTTTAATGTATTATTATTTTTTATTTTTTTTATTAATTAATTTAGTTTATTTTCTAATTGTTCATTAAAAGAAACTAACTCTTAATTCATTTTTATTCCTAACATAAAAAAGAAATAAAAATTCAAAAAAACAAAATTTCAGTTGTTTTTTTTCTCTTTATAAATATTTCTAGATTTAAAATCAATTTTTAATTCCTAATAAGATTAAAAACAGAATAGTAATTAAAATAAAAATGAAAATTTTAATAAACAAAAATATTAAGGCAAATTAAAGTTTCCTACATACTAATGTTAGATTAGAAATAGAACTATCCACGAGATGTAGAATAGTTGGTGGCGGGGTATGGTTAAGACGCCTCCGAAGTTGAAAGTGTTAGGATTATTAATCCTCCCTTTTCCAAATTTGGTCATATGTCTAAATTGGGAGTCATGTCTAAATCGAGAGTCCATCTAGTCTATTTATAGTCATTAACACCATTGAGTCCACTTGACCTAATTGGGGCACATGTTTTAGTTACTAAAGTGTGGGGAACACTGATTGAGGCTCACTGCCACTGATTGCACTTGATTGTATCATTTTAGGAGCCTCCTAGACCAATCCCTACAATTTAGGAAGCCACTGGGAGTGCCGAAACCAACCAAAGTCAGTTCACTTCAGTTAATGACTAGTCAAGCTAAGTTAGAAGTCAGTTACATTCAGTTCTAGTCCTCTACATTTAGTTAGCACTAGGTTTACTTGACTGAACACATGTGGGGTGCATTTCTCACCTACCACAGTCAGTTAACCTTAGTCAACACTAAATGTAACACTTGAGTTTTGTTTTAGAGCTCCGATGAACTCCGGTTATGGTTTAGATAAGGTCAGTTAACTATTGAGTCCTCCGATAGTGATTTAGACAAGGTCTTGGTTACCTACAGTCAAGTAGAGTCTAATCAATTCGAACTTCCTCATGTGGATTCGAATTGCTTGTGGCTATTAAAGCCATTTTACTTCATTGTAATTATCATCAGATTACTTTTTGATTAATAAAAGCATTCACAGCTGCAAGCCTTTTTGCACTGTTTCATTCTTCAATTACTGAGTAAATTGTGAGATCCGCTTTGTGAGTTGTGTATTTGTCTACAGATCTATGTGCTCAAATTTACATGGTATCAGAGCTTCGGTGGACAAGACTCCTCTGCTCCTCAGATCTCCAGCCGGATCATTTTTTTTTTGGAAAATTGCTCTTTCCAGTACTGCACTAGAAGCGGAGAATTTACCACTTAATATCCCAAGTTAGGAAATTGTTGATCAAGCTTGCTTGATCAACTATGCTAGGTGTGAAGGAAATTCCAAAAGTGCAGACTATCGACCTTACTTTGTATGTTTGATTGTGTGACAGGTTATCAGCTTCTCTTACAACATTCGCTACAAGCAGCCCTTTCTTCTCACTGCATTCGCTACAGCAGCTCAGTTCTTCCTACTACATTCAAAATGTCTCATCAAATAGAGCCTCTCACTCCCTTCAACTATCACTAGTGGAAGACAGAAATGGTGGTAATGCTCAGCACCAAAGGGCTCTTCAGACTCATAGAAGAAGCAGAGGAAGAGCTAGATTCAGATAAAGACAGAGCTAAGTACATGAACAGGCTTGATGAAGCCCTTGGACACTTGCTCTCCTCAGTCTCTCAAGATCTTTGGTTTCACATTCTAGAATTGAAGACTCCCAAGCTGGTTCGGGACAAGCTTGCCTCCCTATTTGATAAGCATGATGAGATGAGGATCCATCAGCTAGAAAATGATCTGATGTTGGGGCGCGCACCTTAACGGTCCTTAATTTTGGTAACTCCACGATTTTTGTGGAAGCTTGTAAGCGGATTTGCGACTCAAAATAGTCTTAGGGGTGTTGGGGTTGAGTCAAAGCCCTCTTTTTGTAATTAACCCATGGTTTAAGTCCAGGGTTTAGGGTTCGGGGTGCCCATGGTTAAATCCCATGGTTTTGTAATAAGTGCACTTGTATAAATAAGTACTTTTGTAAAAGAGTCAGGTTAGACTTTTAATGTAAGATGATTTGATGCGAAGCTAAGGCTAGTTTTGTAAGAAAGGTTAAGTCCTAGCTGTGTGCGTGGACGACCTCTGCAGCTATGTGCGCAGAGGGCTTTGGGTGATTAAGAGGATCTGCAGCTAAGTGCGCAGAGGGCTTTGGGTGATTAAGAGGATCTGCAGCTAAGTGCGCAGCTTGAGGAATTGAAGGGATCTACAGCTGAGTGCGCAGATCAGAACTGTGGTTTTTGTAAAGAGTTGAATAAAACACAGTTCTGTGGACGTAGCCCCTAAACTGGGGTTGAACCACATTATATCTTGTGTTGTGGTTCTTTTGTGTTGTCTCTGTTATGTTCTTTTATGCATTGATAAGTAGATAACTGATAAGTAAGATCACTGCTAAATACTAACTTCACTGTGAATTCCCAGTTAAGGGTTAAGCAAGACATTGTTTGTTTATCTAACTGCAAAGCTATATAAGTGAATGTCAAAGATCTTTAATGTATGATTATTATTTGTTAAAAGGCTAAAGGTACAATAATATCCCTCTTCTGTTTGCAAAAAACTGATTCTGCGGCACCCCATAGCTGTTTCGGGTCAGACTGCAACCTGTTCGCAGGTTGTTGCCGAAAGGCCCAACACTGTGGGTCTTTTGTTGGTGCGAAGACAAAAGTATAGAACTCGGGTCTTCCCTAAGCCCAACATCTGATTACTCTCAATCCATCCAATTTCAAATCTCTAAATGCATTCTTCACAAAGTTCAAGAACCTGATATATCTGTTGAAGCAATGCAAAGTGGAGAAGGATGAAGATAAGCTCATTCTTGCTATTCTCACAAAGCTTAATTCAGACTACTGAGTCTTTGTATCCACCTTCCAAACAGTAAGCCTCACTACTCCAAATTGGAAGATGCCCACTCTTAATGCTTTCATCCAATTTCTTATTTCTGAGAATGATAAATTGATCCAAATGGGGATCATTCGATCTCCCAAAGATCTAGCTCTAGTTGCAAGAGGAGATAAGGTAGCGAATGACAAAGGGAAGCAAAGAGATGAGTCCCCTGTGAAGAAAGAGTAGTCAAAAGAACCTTCAAGTTCGAAGAGAAGCAAGAAGAATGGCAAAGGCAAGGTCCTCTGCTCTTACTGTGGAAGAGGCTTCCATTCAAAAAGCTCCTGTATGAGAAGACAACTTGATGAAATGGCTCTTCTCTTGAAAAAACACAACAATTATGTACCTACTAGCGCAAGGAAGGAAGACTCTGAAGAAGAAGAAGAAGAATACCAAAGGAGAGGATATGCACTGAAGGCCTGTTGCACATCAGCACCTGTCTTCCTCATTGATTCTGGAGCTTCCAACCATATGGCTGCATCCAGAGAATCAATCTCTTCTTTTTAGTCCTTTGATGGTCCTAGTATTTAGATGGGCAATAACAGTAAAGTCAAAACAAAAGGGAAGGGCTCTATCAAACTTGAAGATGGAAGGTTCAAAGATGTGTTATTTGTTCCCTCCCTAGCTTCAAACCTGTTATCTGTCTATCAGATGACCCATACTGGATGTCCAAAGCGAGTGATATTTGGTCCTGACTTAGTGGAGATCACATATATCTCTACTGGGAGCATCATAGCAAAGGGTATTGCAAATCATGCTTCAAAAGCATATGAGTTCTCACATTTCATGCCTCCTTCAGAACCAATGCACTCTCAGCAGCCACCTGCAAGGGAAGGTAAAATCATTACATCTACTTCTTTTATAGCTTCTACTAGTATTACAGATCCATCTATATCAGTTTATGACCTTGAGATTCAGGGTGACTCAGATCTAGATTTAGTCCCTACTTCCAAACTAGAAGCTAGGAAGATGACTGGAAACTCACCTGACACTCAGAAAGGAAAGACTCTTGCGCTATGTCATGCTATTTTACCTCCTTCAGGGAGATGCAATAGACTTCCTATAAGTTGCAATATGGCAAGGGCTCAGTCTTACTACATTCAGAAGAATGGATATTATCATACACCTCTTCATTCAGCAAGAGACAAAGGTTACATTCCTCCTTCCTCCCATCATCATTTATGGAGAAGAAGGAGAAGTCTACATGCCAGGCCCCAGAATACCTGTGCACAACACACCTTGCATGCTGCTTCACTACCTCATAGAGATGAAGATTACAACAACATATTTTCAAGTTTTTCAAACTTGAGACCTGATTCTACCTGCTTAGCTAGAGGGAGGGATTTTTTCCCATGTGGTTTTTTCCCTAGCTCCTTGTATTAAGCAGTTACTTTATTTACTTGATGTAATGGGTGACCTATGGTCTTAGTTACCAAGGCCCACAGTTTTTCCAAGTTAGCATTCAGGGGGGGTGTTAGGATTATTAATCCTCCCTTTTCCAAATTTGGTCATATGTCTAAATTGGGAGTCATGTCTAAATCGGGAGTCCATCTAGTCTATTTATAGTCATTAACACCATTGAGTCCACTTGACCTAATTCAGGCACATGTTTCAGTTACTAAAGTGTGGGGAACACTAATTGAGGCTCACTGCCACTGATTGCACTTGATTGCATCAGTTTAGGAGCCTCCTAGACCAATCCCTACAATTTAGGAAGCCACTGGGAGTGCCGAAACCAACCAAGGTCAGTTCACTTCAGTTAATGACTAGTCAAGCTAAGTTAGGAGTCAGTTACATTCAGTTCTAGTCCTCTACATTCAGTTAGCGCTAGTTTTACTTGATTGAACACATGTGGGGCACATTTCTCACCTACCACAGTCAGTTAACCTTAGTCAACACTGAATGTAACACTTGAGTTGTGTTTTAGAGCTTCGATAAAATCCGGTTATGGTTTAGACAAGGTCAGTTAACTACTGAGTCCTCCGATAGTGATTTAGACAAGGTCTTGGTTACCTACAGTCATGTAGAGTCTAATCAATTCGAAATTCCTCACGTGGATTCAAATTGCTTGTGGCTATTAAAGCCATTTTACTTCATTGTAATTATCATCAGATTACTTTTTGATTAATGAAAGCATTCACAGCTGCAAGCCTTTTTGCACTGTTTCATTCTTCAATTGTTGAGTAAATTGTGAGATCCACTTTGTGAGTTGTGTATTTTTCTATAGATCTATGTGCTCAAATTTACAGAAAGGTCGTCGATTCTAATCTCGTTGGATACCAAAAAATCCAACCATGTTAAGGGTTGGTGCGGTCCAGGCCGAGTGCGATCCCCAGGTGATTTTGACGGCTTAGATGCCCCTGGTTCGTGGTAACTTAGCCAATGGCAGCCCTGCTATTCAGGGTGGTTCCACCGCTTTTCCAACAAAAAAAAAGATTACAAATAGAACTAAATCCTACCTACTCTATTCTAATTGAAATTTACAATTATCTAAGTGTAATGAAATTTCCAGTGGAACCATACATGTAAAAGAAGCAAAGAATGTTTACAGAAAATTTTACAAAATAAAATCTAATAGATTCAAAAGTATGCGAAACTACAGATTGTAAATGTAAATCAAAATAAAAACATAAAAAAAACTGATCTAACCTAATACTTACTTGGATCCGTTGTTTGATGCAGCTTTTGTTTGCATGATGATCACCCGAGATCCCTTCTTCATCCTCTTCAATCTCCAGTTCAAACAGATGTTCCTCTTCTAATATGCGTGATTCTTCAAATGTCGATTCTTCCTTGTTTGTATCAGGAGGAGTACTTACATCTTTGACTGCTATCAATATATCCTCTTCTTGAGAAGATGAGACCCCGGCTTTTGTGAGGATCTGAGTGAGTTTCTCTAGGATTAAGATCAACATTTTACTGAAATCGAATCAAATGCTTAAAAATGAAAAATGAAAAATGAATGCATGACAAATACAAAAGAAAATCAATATAAAATGAGTTAGTACAAAATGAGTGCAAAAACATAAATTAAAAGTGCACAAAAATATGTACAAGACAAAAGATGAACATATACAAAATTAAGGGCAAGTTAGTATGAAATAAAGGCGCCCAAAAACGAAAGCAATCCAAACTTTACACTACAAAACTGTAAACGAAAAAATGAAAACTTGTATTTGCAGAAAATGAAAGAACTTGCAGGAAAATAAACACTTTGCAGAAAACAATCAAGGATTTGGGGCGACCCACTAAAGTGGATGCGTCTGGCTGTTACACCACAGAAATCCTAGAAATTCCATAGTGAAGTCATCCTTGCGTCTTACCGTTTCCCCTCCCCTTTTCTATGAAAAAAAACAAACTATCTACCTATCTAAACTTTGATCCCTTTTAGCACCTCCTCGGCAACGGCTCCAAAATGTTGGTGCAAATATTAAACAAATTATAACAGAATTCCAACGATTTAATTGTCAACCCGGAGAGTGCGTAAACTTGTGAGGTATAGACAAAATATATGCAGGGGCAGAGTGTCGTTGAACTTAATCTATACTGAAATTAAAAATACATGACCAAAATTGAACTTAAGTTATGAAAACAGGAAATTGTATAAATTAACTTGTATGGAAATAAATTTAATTGCAGAAAACATGAAATTGCATAAAATAAACTAGTATAAAGCAAATCAACAATAACTTGTGAGCTCATGATAAATCTATGCTAACAATTCATAAAAAAGACATCAAAATATGAAGAGATCAAAATATTTATCCTAAAACATGAAATCTATTACAACAGGATCAAATCCATGACTATCTAAAAACATGAACTGGTTCTCTACTACCAAACCACTAGAGAGGCCTCTAACCAAAATGAGGAGAGAGCCTTCCTATTTATACATGAATTCAAGATAACTAATCATAATTACAGATCCATTATTCTCTCAACTTATCCCTCAAAATCCTCAACAAATTTACAAATCATCCCTTAGAATTCTCCAACAAATATTGGATGAGATATTCTCTCCTCATCTCCATGATCTTCTCCTTGAAATTAGTCCACATCTAGAAGATGAAATTCGAATATGAGGCTAGGTGGTCATTTTTGAGCTTATTAAAGTCTTTAAATACACCTGTAAGCATCACCAAACTCACCCAACTTTAAAGTATAATGAAAATATGTTATTTTTCTCAATAATTAACCACAAATTCACTCAAAATACTCAAAAATAAATGATTTGGAAAATGATAATATAAACCCATATTTATTATGAAAGCAGTGAATATTAATGGTTTTATGGAAGAATAAGATAGGAATAAGGTGGCAAATGGTGTATAAAAGGTGAATAAAATGTGGTGTTTTTGCAGCTCAACAAGGAGAATCCACTATCAAGACTTGGGATGATATGAAAACCTCATTCTTGCGAAAACATCAAGAGGAAATGTTCCTAGTTCAGGAGGAATTACAAGAGTAGAGATAGGAAACCTGTTGGAGAATTTTAAGACTGATATCTTAGGAGAAATGGGTTCCCAACTAGATCCTTTACAAGCCAAGAAGAGGCAGGATGGCGAACGAGCAGCAATGAGTATTTTCTGTCCAATATGTAAAACTAAACATCCCCAAAGGGAATGTCCCTTAAACAACATCTATGTATGTCACATTTGTATAGAAGAGAATCCAACAGATAATTTCCCATCCTTTCCTGGATTGCAAGCCATCTACAAGAGTGGAGATGTAGCTGAAATATCTAGGAAACCTCCTTGGAAACCTAGAGACCAACCAACATATCCAAAATTTCCACCACAACCTCCACTCTATTATCCTTCGTATCAACCACCTCAACAATGGAACAATTCAAGTTGGAAGAATTGGCCACCTCAGTATCCTCCTCCTCAATTTCCACAATAGAAATATTGGTCACAAGGATGGATAGGATAACCATATCCTCATCCACAACCTGTCCTTGCACCTAATCATCCTTATCCTCAGAATCAAACAAATTTCCAGCAAATGTCGCCTAGATTTGTACCTCTAGTTCTTTTTATCACACAACAACCTCATCACTTTCAGAATGCAAATCCTCCTCAACCAACATTATTACCCATACAACAGATACCTAACCCTAATAATAAACCAACTCAAGCTCTTAACAGCATTGAATTTCAAACTCCTTCCTCATACCTTATCTCGACTGTACATGTACGTGAATTCAATTACGACCGGGAAGACTTGTGAATAATAAACCCAAGTCATTATTCATCATTCAGGAACCAAATGAAGAAGAAGAAGATTCAAGTGAACCCGTGAATGATGCTATTTTGGAGGATGTGAACATTCCAAAGGTTTCAATACACACCCATCCTCCACAAGAAACTATTCAGGAGCAAAGAATTCCTCCATTTCTAGAGAGACTAGTAATAGAAAAACCTGTAGGTCATCCGGAGTATAACATTTTGAATGAATTAAAGAACATTTTTATTAAAATCCCTCTATTACAAGCTATTAAAGATATACCCATTTATAGTAAGGTTAAAAAAGAGCTTTGTATTAAATGCCCAGGAAAGAAGCAAAATGACCCTCTTACAATTCATGTTATAGGAGAAATGTCTGAATTTATGACAGGTCAGTCCCGGATTGCAAAATATACAAATCCGGGAGCCCCAGTAGTGACTATAATTATAAACAACACCGCCATAGAGAATATATTAATTGATTTAGGGTCCGCTATTAACATGATGACCACCGCAGTTTTATAATTTTTATAGTTAGGACAATTTCTTCGACCTGCCCCTTCCATCCTAGAACTAGTAGATCGCACTACGGTAAAACCCGCTGGAGTCCTGGATGACATTGTTGTATTAGTAGCTTCATGGGAATACCTTGTTGACTTTATGGTTGTAGAATCAAAGGTTCCTTCTAAAGGACATCCTATTATCTTGGGAAGACCATGGTTAGCTACTGCAAATGCTTTTATAGGGTGTAGGGATGGAGAGATGAATATTTCCAATGGGTTGTCCACATAAAGACTTATTTTATACCCCCTAGCACAACCAATAAATAAAAATTATTGGTGGTTAAATTGTTCTTTTGGGGATGAATACTTTGATGATCTCTCCCTTCCTAGTGATTTTTCTTTAGCACTTCAGGAGCAGACCACTAAGAATGTATTAAACCAGTTTGTTTCTTCAACAACCTGTACAGATTTCCCTCAGTCCTTTGCTCAACTCGATCAGATTTTTGGAGATGAGTTTCAAGAGAATATGGCTCTCTTAATGTTTACAGAAACACCTTTTGTCTCACAATTGAAGAGCATAGAGGATCGTATACCATACCTTGTGAGGTTGGCCCTGAAAAATTCTTACATATAAACACTGGATTAAGTGAAAACCAACAAGCACAGCTGCTTAAAGTTCTTAAGAAACAAGTTGGATCATTTGCATGTGAATACACCGATAAGAAGGTATACACCTCCATACCTGTATTCACCATATTTATATGGATCCAAGCATGTCACCTGTAAGGTAGCCACAGAGGAGGATGAATCATGCTCTAAAGGAAATAGTAAAAGAATAATTACAAAAGCTCCTCACTCCTGGTTTCATCTATCCTATTTCCGACAGTAAATGGGTATCTCCTTTAGTAGTAGTTCCAAAGAAAGTTACAGGGAAATGGCATATTTGTGTTGATTTTAGGGAACTAAACAAAGCTACACTTAAAGACTACTTTCCTTTACCTTTTATCGATAAAGTATTAGATACTTTGTCAGGTAAATAGTATTTTTCCTTTATTGATGGGTATAGTAGTTACAACCATATTTTAATAGCACCAGAAGATCAAGACAACACCACTTTCACATGCCCTTGGGGAACATATGCTTATCGAGTTTTTCCATTTGGCTTATGTAATGCACCTGCCACTTTCTAGCGGGCAGTCTTAGGAATCTTTTCAGATCTTATACATGACTGTGTGGAGATATAGATGGATGAATTTACGACCTATGGTAACACTTTTCAATAATACCTTGACAATATCGAGAAGGTCTTGATCCGATGTCAAGAAACAAATTTATCCCTCAGTCACAAAAAATAAAAAATGTTACTCAGAAGGTATAGTTTTGGGACACCATGTTTCTTCCGAAGGAATCAAGGTAGACCCTCCAAAGATTGAAGTAATTGTTGGCCTTCCCTCTCCAAAAAATTAGAAAGAAGTAAGAAGCTTCCTTGGTCATGCAGGTTATTCCCGCCGCTTTATTGAAAATTTTACTAAAATAGTTGCACCAATGTTTAAGTTACTTACAAAGGACTCATAATTCTAGTGGACAGAATCTTGTCGAAATGCTTTTGAAATATTAAAAGCTAAACTATTAGTGGCACCAATACTTAGGGTTCCTGATTGGTCTCTCCCTTTTCACATATCTACTGATGCATTTGATACAACCATAGGAGGAGTCCTTGGCCAAAAAGAAGGACGGACACCTTATGCCATCTATTTTATTAGCAAAAATTTGACCCCTGCCAAATTAAATTATATTGTTACTGAAAAAGAATTTTTGGCAGTAGTTTATTCTATTAATAAATTTCGTCATTATATCATAGGTTATGAATTTTTTGTGCATACCGATCACTCTGCCATTATATTTCTAATGAATAAACCAATTACCAATGGTAGAGTGACCCGATGGATTCTTTTATTGCAAGAATTTAACATTACCATCATTGACCAACCTGGTAAAGAAAATATCGTAGCAGACTTCCTATCCCGTATTCAACATGAAGACGATACTAAACCAATTGACGATGCTTTTCCCGATGAACATATATTTGTTGTATCTGTTCAAACCTCTTGGTTTGTAGATATTGCCAATTATTTAGCAACTGGGAAAATACCAAACCATTTGTCTCCACATGAGAAGCGTCGTATTATAGTTTAGAGTTCTAATTATTCTTGGGTTGATAATGATCTCTTCCGCACTGATCCCCATCTTATTATTCGATGATGTGTGTGGGAGGATGAAATGACCAACATCCTCCATGCATGCCACGATGGACCATGTGGAGGACATTTTTCTGATAAGAGGACATCATATAAAGTCTTACATTCTGGTTATTATTGGCCAAGCATTTTTAAGGATGCTTCCAAATATATTAAAGGATGCGATAGTTTCCAAAGAATGGGTAGACCTACGTCATCTGATCAAATGCCTTTACAACCCCAAGTTATGATTGAACCTTTTGAGAAATGGGCTCTTGATTTTGTAGGACCAATTTCTCCCATGTCTCGTAAAAATAAATATATCTTAGTTTGGACGGACTATGTCACCAAGTGGGTAGAAGCTAAAGCTTTATTTAGAGCCACATAGAAATCGGTGGTAGAATTTATATATGAAGAAATATTCACCCGGTTTGGTGTACCTAGAGAAATTGTCACAGATCAAGGTACTCAATTTACTTCCAAATTAATGAAAGAACTTACTAAGAAATATGGTATTCAACATTGCAAATCTTCACCTTACCACCCTCAAGATAATGGTCAGGTACAATCAACTAATAAAGTATTAGAAGCCATTTTAACTAATACCATAAGGATTGGGTAGATAGACTCCCAGAGGCTTTATGGGCCTACATGATAACATGGAGAAACACTACCAGACATACCCCCTATGAGTTAGTGTATGGCAAACAAGTCCTTTTACCTATTTAATTTCAAGTTAAAACTTTTTGTATGGCAGCACAATTAGGTATGAATTTGGATGAAGCACAGAAACAACGAATATTACAGATTAATGAGTTAGACAAAATTAGACAAGATGCACTTCAAAGAACTATAAGAACTATGTTAATATAGAATCAACGAAAAACATGGCATGATAAATTTATTAAGCAAAAGCAGTTTAATACTGGAGATTGGGCACTACTATTCGATTCACGATTTAAAATTTTTAAAGGGAAATTAACTACCCATTTTATGGGTCCATACGAAGTAGTCACAACTTTCTACAATGGATTAGTAAAAATTAAAACAATTGATGGCTCAGAAATTTCCTTTATAGTAAATGGACATAGACTTAGGCTCTATCACCAACTGACATCTAAATGGGATTTTATATAAAATGTTTTACAACAAAATGAAATGGAATTAGTTGAAGGGGAATCTATTCCTCCTCCTCCTGATCCTTGAAAAATATTTTGGGTTATTATCACTTGTATATATGTAAATATCTGCTTGTTGCTTTGAATAAATAAGAATAATTTCTAGTAGGTTGTCTACACAAGACTCTTTTTCTTTTATATCTTTATGAATAAATTGAATCATCTAACAAGTGGTTTTGCAGTTTGATTACAAGTATATTATCTCTATGAGAAGCTAACATAATATTAGTTGGACAAGGGAAGTATGCTAAATACTCATCAGGTATTTTAATCTTTTTGGGGTACTTTCGAAATTTGCAGCCTATACAGATAATTTTTTTTTAATTATCAATCCTTTGTATATCATACTTAACCAATTCTGTTATGATTCATATAGTTTTTGGTATCTTGATTCAGACATGTATATTTCTGATTTATTCTTTTAAACAGTTGCTTGATAAGATCCACTTTCATTATCATATTTTTCACATCCTTATTTTTCACCTATGGATTACTAGTTCATCATATACTTGTTATCAAAACTTGTCTCTTGAGTATTTTGCTGATAAGTCGAAAGTAAGCAGAATTTTTATCTGTGGGGAACATTACTTTATTTCATAAAGAAGAAGGACTGTTAGGTTAAAGAACAACTTTCAGTTATTCTCTTTTGACATGTTTTATGAGTATGGCCATTATGGAATTAATTATAACTTTATTTTGAAAAAATTGAATTACGTGTTTAGCAGGATTTAACACGGTCTAGTACCAATCGACTTCCATATCTTTAATATCATTATACAAGGCGAACCCACCGGGGTACTGAACAGGATTGCTGGCAGCGGGTCAATGCTAAGTAAACACCTTACAACAGGAAGCTCGATAAATGCAAGTAAACTCGTCAGGGTACTGAACAGGCTCACTTGCAGCGGGGCTATGCTTGTATGGCACCAAGATAAACTCGTCGGGGTACTGAACAGGCCTACTGGCAGCGGGAAAATATCTGGTAAATGAGATCTGGTTAATACACCACTATGCACATAGTTCGTAAAATACTGATAATATATAAAAAAAATATTCAAAAATTATGTCATGGCCAATTGATTATAATATCATTTGAGAATGGCTCTAAGTTGACTTTGCCTCGGCCGTCTAATTACACATATATCTAAGATGTCATTATCTTAGAAATGGGACCCATAGCTGTAAATCTCACACACTCTAGGGTACACTTGAAATACTTGACGATGACATGATATCTTTACGATGAGGCATGGATGGCTAGTTTTTCCCTATGGTATTCTTTTAATTATATTATTCTCATTTTACATGGTGTTTCTAAGCACTGTTTTATTTTTCATGAATATACATTTCTGAACCATTTCCATTTACTAGTTAGTTTTTTAATGATTCACAACATGCTAGCATTCTTTCTATTTTTCTGGAACAATCATTTCTTCTCTCTGTATGGCTTGAGAACATACCATCTCTTTGGTTTGGGGGAAGATAGATTTGACTTGTAAAAAATTAGATTATTTTTATTTTTGATAAATCTATTTATCTCTGAAAAATGATAAGTATTTTCAGGAATGTAAATAGTGGAATTTGCCATATAGCTTGAAGCACATTTTATAGCAAAAATCAATATGGTCTTAACATATGAAGAATCGAATGAAGGCAAATGAAATATCAAATAGCGATCTGAGAAAAATGGTGATATTATAGTACTTATGATTAAATTTGCTAACCAAATTTTGTTTTTGGGAAAATAGTTTTTACTTCTATTTCACTGTTAATAATTCTATCCTCTTACCCAATCATGCATGAAACTGATCAATCTTTTTGTTATTCAAAATGCAATTTATGTTTTTGTGTGATATATTCAACCTGCCCAAAGTTTTACTTTGGACATGTTTGAATTCATTTTAAACTTTTAAAATGATAAAATTATTTTGAACCTGAAAACTATTAAATTAAGAACTGTTGAAAACTCAATGAAGTCATTTTTTAATTTTCATACAATGTGTGACATGAAAGACATGTTATTTTACAAGTTAAAAGAGTAAAGTTTAAATTACCTTCTTTATGTGCCAAATTGAAGGTAGTTGCTAGTTTGCCTTCTTCCTAAATTCTTTCTTTTTGCTTAGTGGGACGTGGCATTTCTCCGGTTTGGGGGAATGTTGATCCTAGATTTGTTACCATTTTTGGTAGTTAAATTACTCATTTAAATATATATTTTATTATCTTTTGTATGTTTTATGTCACGCAGATCAGTATTCAACCTCATGTATGAGTATTTTTTAGGTTTATATAAAATTATTTTATTATTATCATTTTTATGGTTTTATTAATTAAAAATAACATTATTAAAATGCATTTGATATATCAACTAGTTTATATTATTGTTTACAGATTTTTATAATATTTTTGGGCTAAATTAATAAACATAATGCATTCAGCCTGCTTTTCGCATAGCATGTCCAACTCGACGTCCAGCTCGCCATCCAGCCCGTTGCGTGAAACTCGATGGTGGTTTTCCAGATATTGAATTGTGTTTCTATAGAATCCAGTCCTGAAGCACACCAACAGATAGACACTTCGTTAGCCCTAGATCGAGGCCCAGCATATCCAGCTCACGTCCCAACCTTCCGTTTAGCACTCCGTCCAGATCGCCCATTAGATCGCGCGCTGCTGAGAATTAATTTCAAGCATTAAAACATTGGAATAGTCTGCAAACCGTTTTGTTGTCCACACACACAGGTGATAGCATGTTCATCAGTCTAGAAGGATCGACGATGCATTGATTTCACCCAACACCAAGCTGTTCACTTCCCACGCATTCAAAGGATGGAGTGTCTTCAGTCTAGAAGGATCGCTTGTGGCCTCCTCTGCCTGACTCCAAACTACCACCAGTCTGCGCCTTTAAAGAATAGAATGACCTGCATTCTAGAAGACCCACCATGTACAGTGCCCTTGCTCACCACCATTCCACAGTTGCGTTGAAGAAGGAGTCGTGCGCCACATCTGAAGACCTGCTATGCTGGAGAAGGAACCTATGCATATGATGTGCAATGAAAAGAACTAGACTCACGCTAAAGAAAGGAGATGCTTATGCATTGGCCTGTGATTAATTAAATGTCCATTAAATTCGACTAAGTTTAGAGAGCAGTCGAACACTAAAGGGTCGACTTGCTCATCTCTGTAAATCATTATATAAAGCAGCCTCTGTGAGAGAGGTGAAGTTAGCTAGAAAACCAATCAGTTAGCAGAGTTAGGAGAAGATTTCTTGCTGTGATTTACTCTTGAACATTGTATTTATGTTTCACCATCTGATTAAAGAGCTGTATGCATTGCTGTTGAAGATTGTGTTTGAGTAGAAGTTAGCCAAGCATCACCCCTAGTTGCTGAGAAGGCCCCTCATCAACTAGAGGTTTATTTTCTTTGTTTAGCTTAGTTTCTTTTATGATTTAGCTAGTTTAGTTTAATTTCTAGTTTGCTTCCATTAGATTATAGTAAATTCTATTCTATTTGTTTTTTGTAATACATTAACTTAGTTTTATTTCGAAGATAATTAGTTAGATGCGTGCATAGCTTGCTTTTAGTTACTTGATTTTAGTCATTTTGTTTCCATCTATTTCATTTATAGCATTACTTTCAGTATTTGTTGTCAAGAATATAGAATAATTTGCTTTCATGAATTTAGAATAGATTCAATTCTGTTATTTCCTTTCTTGCTTTGAATTTATGCAAGTTAATTTCCAGTTTATTTATTAGTTTAATATGAAATGATTCCTTTTGTTCATGAATTAGTTTAAGGTTAATTTGTTGTTAAATAGGTTTATTTACTATTTCGATGCATTAGAATTACATCTGCATGGCTTCAGCTGAAGATTAGTTCATTTAGGTTAGTTTTTACCATTTTAACTGTGTAGCCTGTCATTCAGACAGTCTGTTCAGTATGTTATTCAGCCACCCTTTTCAGACCCATAGTTCAGTCTGTCATTCAACCCTTAGTTCTGTTTTTAGTGTTTTTTATGTGTTTTAAGATTGTTTTTAGTTTTGTTTTGTTACTGTCTGAATTATGTTTTGACTGTAATAGTTAGGTGTTAGTTTTGTTTAACATTAAAGTTAAAGATTAATTGTTTTAGGTTATTTATTAAAGTTTTATTATTTTCCTTATTTCTTTTTTTTTGAATGTGTGTTAAGTTGTTTTTGTCTGTTGAATGTTATTACTAATTTATTTCATATTTATGTTTTTTTAAATTGATTTATTTGTTTGCATGTGAGATTTAGTGTTTTCCTTAGTATGTTTTTAGGTTGTCTCTTTTATGTTGTGTTATTGTTGAAAGAACTTGTAGGACATAACCTAAAGGTATTCCTTTTATTAAGTTTTCTATTTGCTTATAAGTTAAGTTTTCCTTGTACCCTAGTTTCCCATTTGAATAGTTAATTGTTGATTGCACTTCAGTTTAAAGTTTATTTTCAATTGTTTAGTTTATTTAGTCTACCTCAGTTTAATTACTTTAATAATTGCATTTTTAGGAGTTTGACTCGGTTTTTTATTTTGAAAGATCTTTCAATATTTTGTTTGTTAAAATATTTACACGACACCCTCTACCTTCCCATATATTTTTTTTCAACTCTAAGCTTACCAACCCTGATTGATAATTAAATAATAGGTGGATTAATTTAGACATAATAATACACCCAACAACTAGCGAACTTGAAATTATTGGTCTGACCTAGCTTGCATTCTGTCAACTGATGTTTCATGCTACCCAACAAGGATGTGATCCATTCATAGAGAAACACTCATACACTCTACTGCATAGAACACGAGAGGTTGTGATTCATGATGTAATGATGTCAATCTTGCTATTCTAGCAAGAACTAGAATTATCACTTTAAGACTAAGGCTCTGGATTACATTGATGGGGAATTGAATTCCCACATTATCAGTGTTAGGAACACAACATGCAAGTATATACTCATCAATAATCATGCCGCCACTTGCTCCATGATCCCTAAGGATTACTACCTTGCCTTGGTGAGATAGTCCAGTAATGAAATAAATGTCTTTCACCTCGATTCTTAATGGAATATCATCTAGTATGAATTCCTTCGTGTCTAGATCCTAGTAGTTTACTAGCATTTCTAATAGTCTTGGTTGGGCCCTCAAGCTACCAAGGTTCCAAAACTTGTAAATCCCACATCTTTGAAATGCTTGTTTGGCGATTAAATCACCATGCACAAATCTATCAATGTCTTCGTGCTTTCTCTCCCTCCATTCAAGCATCATCTTGTAAAGGAGAAGAGATTTTGTGAGGTTTTTTACTTAAAAACAAAATCCATGACCTTATATGCAAGTCACAATGTTGAAAGGAACGTGTCCATGTGGGAAGGCTTCTCTTTTCCCGCGTATATCTAGCCCTATACGCGACCTGATAACTTGTCACCCACATGGGTCGAGAAACCCAATTTACGTCGCAAAAACTTCAAAATTCACCATGAAAAATTGAAATGAAGGTAATTAATTGAAAGAGCATGGGCTGAGAAATTACTTGGTCCCGATGGTTGTCAATTTCATGGCCCATAGCTCTCAGAATCTGCCTTTTAAGTTTGAGGGTCCAGAGAGCTCCAAAATCACTTTATGCTGTAAAAAAACAAATGGTGTAATAAATGGTCAATTTTTTACTATTTATTACATTTTTTACCCATTTTCCTATACTTTAGATCGTCTATTGGTTATTTACAACTATTTTGGACTAAGATTATTGTGCAAGGTCCTTTTTTATGCGGTTTTCACTGAGCCTTAGTGGATTGTGACCATTTTCGAGCTTGTTCATTCTCATGGTAGGTATAAATATGAACTGACATATAGGATAAGATCTTATTCTGCGTGCATTTTTTCATTATCTGATGACTATTCCACATTAACCATAGGTACAAACCCTCTTCTTAATGACATGGAACCATCTTGTTTCTACTAGAAGTGTCGTTACATAAGAGGTAGAGATTTCCTGATCATGGATAACCTAGTTATAACCTGTTTTGCCATACGGTGCCCATGTTGAACATCCTCCTTAGGTCTGGGAGTCCCTTGTAGTCCCTCCATGACTTTGAATGGAAACCTCATGTTCTTTCTCATCTATTATGATGGATATTTCCCTCAGGGACTCTTGCTTTATATCAAGTTGTAAATTCATTGCATTCCTACACTTTCTTGATTGAGCTTAATGTTGGCCCTCTGCTTCACTTTTATAATTCATATTTCTCAAGCTTGTGTCAATTCTATCCAAGCAGAGCCTCTTATTTATCCTTTGCAACTTGATCACCCCTCATCTGAGAGGAAACATGCCCTCTTCTGTCCTTATCTTGCACACACTTCCTTGCATTGAGTATAGGTATGTTCCATTGCTTGGAACTAGATTACTTGATCATGACATTCATTTCCTCTCCCTTGTACTATAAGCACATTTTATTCCTTTTCAAGTTTTATATTATGAAAAAGACTAAAAAAATAGAAAAACAGAAAAAGACGGACGAGAAATGATATTTTTTTATATTGGCAATTGTCGTGTCTCCTTCGAACAGAGCACAGTTTATTAGTCCATTCATCATGGTTCGGTTTCTAGTATGAACTTAGGATATGTACTCATTATTTATAACTTTATCCACCGACTGGTTAAGCTTCCAGTCATAATGGATCCTATGTTGATGCCTCATGTGTCATAGAGTTGTCCCATTTTTCACATTGAGTCTATGTTTCCAAAGTGTCTCCATCTACCTCACTCTATTGTTCGAAAGAAGTGTTTAGCCTTACTCGACGATTCCTTATTTATCTTGACTCTGCATGTTGGCCATTCCCGATACATCATAGAGGTGTGGTCCTACTTGGAACCTTGGGCCTACTTTAATAATTGGTAGGTGACCTTGAACTCAGTAGAGGACATCTCATCATTAGTTGATGACTGACTGGTTTCCCTTGTGTTCAACAAAAATAAATCTATTCACACATTGGTATTTGTGTCGTGTCTTGGATTCTATTAGAACCTATTGGTGGTTTCCTCGCCTCTTTCAATAGTTTTCATCATTGGATTCTATTTAGAGGGTCTCTTTCACATTCTACTTACATCTGGTATGCATGGGAGACACACATGGTTATTGGTTCATGTACATCTTGTTCGTCTAAGTTCTTCCAAATTATCCAACCTTGATGTGTACCTCATGTTGGTTGACAAGGGATTCATTAATTCCCTCCTTCAAGTGGATTCCATTCCATCATCTTCAGATAATTTATTCTGAATTTGGGATCTACAATCAGTTGAGTCCTTGAGATTTGCAGTCATTAGCGACAGGTTCTCTCGCCATCAAAAAAATTTAAGAATACATCAATGTCCCATGATCTATGGATTCTTCAAGTGTTTTACCTCAACACCTCTATTCGCACTTGTTGAATACACTCAGTATTGTGACACCCTTTTCATCATCGGTGGGGTGTATCGGTTCTATTAATGATATACATCAATGACTGGTAATTAGATGGTGTTTCATCATGTTTGACATTAACACCTCTATTCACATGATGGGACATTTACCATCGATGGTTTTTGTAGAAGACCATAGAGTATGATGGAATGGCATATATGCTACTACCTTGATCGTAACAATAACTATGGGATTTCAGTTGTCATACCATAGTAGTGTACCTTATTATGTACCAGATGTCTTCATTCATTATGGAGACCAAAATACACTATGTTTTGTACGTGGTTGTGACCACTTATGACATATGTCTATTATGCCTTTTCATTCCAATTGTACTTATATGTATCTGGGACTGCTATATGTAGTCTACATTTGCAATCATATATACAGAGTTATCATTGTATTATGTTGATGAGTGGCTAGTTCTTCCACTCGGATCTTGACTACTCCACTCCTAGGATTATTGTAATGTCCCCGACCCTCCGACCGATGAAGAGGATGCTACCAAAACCTTAACTATCTGGGAAACCAGCCCCATGAACATGTGCATACATAAAACTGAAATAAAATGCTTATAAGTAAAAACATGTAGAGATGCATAATTATTTAACATACAGCGGAAGAAATCCATATATTCAAGCATTTGACATGTTCATCATAATCCATTAAATAGTAAATATAATTGCAGAGATGAAATAGACGAGAATACTTATCTTGTGAAGAATTCGTCCCACAACCAGCTACGTCGCTACAACGTTCCACCCAACCATAGGCCAATGTGCTCCTTAGTGTCTCAGCAACACTGCCACCCCCAAGCTGGGCATGATTCCCCAAGGAATAAGGAACAAGTAGGCTTACACATAGCCAAGGATACACAAATCAGCCAAGCCAACACAGTTGGGTTTATCAGGCCATCAAGGAGCTGGGAAAGGATGAATGCTAAGCTGGTGAGCTCATTGAAGAGCTAAGGACACCTACACCAGAACTAGCCTGACTTCTAGGACACCCATACACACCCAACACAAGGAAATCAGTCCCTTCTTTGCTACACAGTCCCTCATACCCTAACTTCCCTTCCAATTCTCTTCAGGGGTTGTGGAGAAGAAATCCAACCCTCTAGATCTATCTATGAGGCTCCCAAACACACCAGGTTTATCAAGCAACCCAAGCCTTCATTCCCACTCCAACACAGTCCGAAGACCCACCATTGCATACATGCAGCAAGACAAGCAATTCATAGCTTTGACTGGGGAATTTGATTCCTGAGTTGTTCTTGGCCCTATCGTGGCCAAAATGACTCAATAGAATCCACAACATCCCAAAACGTAAATGAACCCACAACAAACAAAATCGTGGGGAAAACAACAGCCCCGGTCTCAACAATGAAGAAACAGAGATACATAGCCCCAAGTTGGAAGAGGAGATCCGAATCTCAACTCAGACAGGGGGAAAACATATACCCAGAACCACAAGTCAATAAGGAAAATGCATACACAGCAGAAATCATGCCCCTGAGGCCGCTCTTCTAGCTCGCTGCATGAGGAAAGAAAACAAAGAATCCCAATCTGTGCGTGAGGAGAAGAGAACAGCTCCCGCGTGAGGATAAAATGTGGGTCTTCAACTCCTGTGTGAGGAAAATGAAGGACATATCCTCTGGGCTTGCATGTGGTTAGGAGCTGACAACCTTTCCATACTGACGATGTCCATGCAGACGTTTTCCCAAGGCAATAACTTCCCCCAACCAACTCCTTCTGAATTAATTCGGTTGGTAGATGAGACAAGGGGGAAAAAGGGGTAAGTAAGACAAAAATGATGGTAGACATCTATATGGGTTCACCTCTCGACATTTGGCTATTCCCCAATGAATCCCATGGGTTAGACAATTCCCCCCTCCCCCCCCCCCTTAACCTTAGGAAATCATGCCCTTTTCATTATCATTGCATCAACATAGATGGTTGCAGGTTTTTGATTAATTTTGCATACACACATGATGTCCAACATTTTAACATGCATGGCTAGCACAAAATACCATCGGCATCACTTCCAATCATCGAAACAAAAAATGCTAATTCATGGTGGGGACTTTTCCTTTAACTCCACACCATGATTAGTTGCAATATTACATCATATACCTTTTAATGCAAACGGGGTCGAAATCGGGGTATTACAATTATTATAATGTATTTCATCCATTGTGTACCTCTATGACCTCACACATTAGGGAGCATTTCTTATAGCGTGATTTTCCACACTTTATGCATCATGCCTCAATGGAATTCCCTTGTCCCTATGTAGACTCGCTATTCCCCCCTTACTCACTATAGCCCTAATGCTTCAGTTTAACCTTTAAATATATTTTTGAAGATACACGTGGGTCATTAATTATGCGGCTTGTGTATATGTAGATTTCACCATTACATCTTGCGTACATCGAGTTTTGTGATAAAAAAAATATTTGGAGTTTTCCTCATCAAGTAATGAATACCTTGATCCTTGGCCTTCCATCTTCCTGGAAACCCTCCAATTTGACCCTTCATTTTCCATTTGAGGGTTATATATTGAGCCATTTTGAAGCATTAGTCTAGGAAAAACTTTGAGATTAAGGAGACTATAGAATTTGTATTTCCTATTGTCGTATACTTGAGTATGCATCCCTTTGTCCTTGTTGATGGAACCATTTGTGTTCATCTCCCAAGTTTTCCATTATCTTTGTGAGAATTCCTTACTATGTAGGATTGAAGTGGTTGAGGCCCATGTGGAGGGACTCTATTTCTTGATTCCAATGAGGTGTCGACAAAGGTTGTCACATTATATCTTTGTTTTTACATTAATGGAAATATCCATTTCTCATCCAAATTTCATGTGTAATTGTTTATATTTGTATCCATGGGTATAGTTTCTTTATATATGTTTAAATGGATTATGTTAGATTGAATACTAACATTTAATATATTTTATGCTTGGATATATATTTGTTGTTGAGGGAAAATTGTAGGGGAAAACTTAACATAAATCTGACAGATACAAACTTGGTAACTACGTTCTCAACAAGAACCTCGTAGTAGTCACAACAATACAATATTTCACAAGGGTAACCTCAGCCCATCTGGTTAAATAGTCTGTCGCAGTAATGATATATCTGGCTACAGTCCTTTTCCCCAGTAGGTTAATGGGAACCAAAAAATATATAGTCAACTTGTCAAATTCCTGCAATGTCACTTGTGGTGCCAAAAGCATTACATCCTACCTTGATAACTTTCCATTCCTATGAGAAATGTTACAACTCTTATAATACTCGTATGCATCCCAGTGCAAGGTAGGCTATCAAAACCTATCCTGCAATATATTCTATGTAGTTTCTTTCCTTGCATAATGGTCTCTTTCCACCTCGTCATGGCATTAAACTAATTATATCAGTGGTCGCTCATGCTCTAGAACACAACGATGCAAAATCTCATCAGATCCCATCTTATACAGATGTACAACTATCAATTGGAAATCTCCAGATTTAACCATGAGTTGCTTCTTTTGAATTGTATGATATCCATCTGGTGCCTTCCCTGTAGGAAAAAAAGGTATGATATTTTCATAATATTCATCAACCATATTTATTGCAAAGAGTTGCAAATCTAATAGGTTTTCATCTAAATTGGTTTGTTTCTCTCTTGTTTTGAACCTCGACAGATTATTAGCCCCTACTCTTAGGCTTCCTAGCTTGACAAAATTTCAAAATTGTACTCCTGGAAAAGGAGGATCCATCGACAGATATTCCCCCTCAAATTGACTAGGTAGTTCAATGTAGAATGGTCAGTAAAAATTTTAAAATGTCGTTGCATAAATAGTGCCTAAACTTCTGCAATGCATATACCATAACAAGTCCTTCTCCCTCTATCATAGTATAGTTCTTCTCTGTAGTGCACAACTTCCTTGCTATCAAATGCAACTAGGTGATCAACGTAACCTTCACATGGCTGATCAAGTACCATGCCTAAAGCAACTGCAGATGCATCAACATGCACATGGAATTCCTTCCACTAGCCTAGAAAAATATGAATAAGTTTTGTAACCATTTTCTCTTTCAATGTGTCGAAGCTCTGCTGAAATTAGTCATTCCATTGAAACTTTTCATCCTTCTTTAGGAATGTATCCTTTGGGGTTGTAATTTCAGCATAACCCCGAATAAAATTTCGATAATACCTCGTGTGATCCAGTGTAGTTCGTAGCTACTTAAGTGAATTTGGTGGAGGCAAGTCCACTATGATAGTAATCTTTGTAGGGTCTATCAATATCTCATCTTTGTGAAACAACATGACCTAAAAACACAACAAATGGAACACAAAATATGCATTTATTCAAACTCACAAAGATATGGGATTCTCTATAGTTCTATAGCATTAATGAGAGACTTTCAATGTGATTTTTAATCAACCCATCCACTGTACAATCATCAAACTATACTTATATAAATTTATGAATGATCTCTTTAAAGGAAACAAAAAATATTCTAGAAAAAATGGTAGGGGCATTCTTAAGACCAAAAGGCATTACCGTATATTGGAAGCAACCCCACTCTGTCGCAAAGGTAGTCGTGTGTTAGTATTATTTATAAATTTTTATTTGATGGTATTTGGAGAACCCACTAGTAAAGGAATATACTTCTTTTCCTCCAACACTCTCTAATACATTATTTGTAAACGGAATCAAAAAATGATCATGCAAGAAGGCATCGTTTAGTTTACGCAAGTCGAGACAAATATGAACTTCTGTAGTCTTCTTGTAGTGAACAACCATTGGAATGATCCACTTCGAATTTTCGACAAGTTTAAGAATATCCATTTCCATTATTCTGTCGAGCTCTACTTTAACCTTTTCTTTATATCTTGGATTCAATTTGTACGGCCTCTTCTTCACAAGTTTAACATCTCGCTTCAAATGGATCATCGTCTCTCCAAGGTCTTCGACAATTCCCTTTATCTAAGAAAAATTTGTATGAGACAAATCTTGGAATTCATGTAACAAGTCTATACTTTCCCCTACCATTTCATTGTCCTAGTAATCACCAATGTTTGTAAATTTAGGATTCTCAGGGGATCTGATATATGTTTTTTTTAATCTTTGGTGCCTTCAGGAATTTATCAGACGAAATTCCTGGTCCTTCTAAGTCTCTACTTCCTTTAGAACCTAGAATATGTATATCTATCTGGTCGTCGTCCTTAGGTTCTCTGGAGATGTTGTATCACTCCACCAGGTTCTGGACTATTGCAGTTCACTGCAGCAGATTCAAGTATGGTACTAATATTTATTCGAAGATCTTAGCTTTAATACCTGGAGAGATGCATCCATTGTTGGACTTTCATATTCATAACTAATTACCTGTTTGAATCTTCTGTCTAATTCATCCCACTTTGTTGTTCCTCGTCACAAATCAATCGACGTATACCAATTTCTTGGTAGCATATCCAATGTATGTATGAACATGTGCACCCATTCCTTCTTAGGTACAATTTTCCACATGGTACTACATGTATTAATGTGGTCGACGGGGCTAGTCAACTCGGTATACTTTTCTCCATCATACAAAATTCCTTTACCAAACCATATCTCTAGTAGTCATTTACACTGTGACCATACTTCTATAGACTGTTTATGAACAACCCACCACCTTGCTGGAGTAGCTTTTAGGGACACATCCAAGGCCAACCATTGTTGTTTCTTTGGTATTTTGATTTCAAATTCGCTCAAAAATGCATGAAGGTTAGGAAATCCTTCATAAGTGGGTAAGTCATAGACCTTTTTTTCGACCCATTGTATTGATTTGTTAACCTAGGTACATTTCCACATTGAAGCCTCATGCAAACGGTTCTTCCAATTCTCCAATGCTTCACCAGAATATGATTAGCATGAACTAACACTTCACCAGCTCAACATGCCATCCTCCATAGGATTGATATAGTCATCTAATCGAGAAGAAATGTTATAAATATTATCCAACTCACCCATGTCATATTCTCCTATGATTGGTTCCACATACCTCTAGCCTTCTAATGGATCCAAATGTGCAACCACTCTCATTTGTGAATTTTCAAATGAAAATATTCTCTTCTTGAAATTAATACTGGGTTGATTCTAAATATCCCAATCGATACCCAACAAGTATGGATAAGGGTTTATGTCGTTAAAAATCTTTATAACCTTAAAATATGCAAAAATACGAAGTCCTTTCACATCAACAGGGACTCCTACCATCCTACCAAATGGTATCACCTTCTGTTGATTAACCAATATCAATTGAACCAGAGACCATACTAACTTCGGTTTCCCCATACTCTCTCATGTTTGTTTGGGAAGGATATTAACATTCGATCCCAAATCTAATATGACATAGTCCATGTCATAATCTCAATTTCTGCATTCACGCATAGTTCCCCCTTTGTTTTTATTTTCTTATGAATGTGATTCACTTCTCTATATTGTATAACATCTGATTCGGTTTCATCTAATAAGCTATGCAACTCTCTAACTACTTGTTCATCTTCAACCACAACTAGACAACCTTTCAAGGAATTTCATAGAACACTTAGCTTTCTAGGTGACCTTTTTGGCGCAAACTAGTCGAAATGAGGTGGCATGTTATAGACAAGACCTTCATCAAATATTGAAGGAGAAGTAGAAGTTGAAGCTCCATTTCGTCTCTCCATAAATTAATTCCAAGACTCAAAGAATATTTCTTTCTCTTTTTGCACATCAAAAGGTACGTGGCATTGTGTAGATCGATGAACCCATGAGTCCTACAAATGACTCACTCTATATTCTCTAGTCGCATAACCCCCTCTTGTAACAACAATGATAGTCAATGCCTTGTCTCTTGGCTTAGCTATGATATTTTTCACATTCTCATTCATATTCTGGATCTAGTTTTGATTTGTATTCACTTGCCACTTCACAATCAACTGTGGACAATCTTCAATAGTGTGATCCAATTCTATATAGTAGGAACTTGTTGAAGTTGGGTTCTGGCAATCTCTAGCATAATGTCTTGGATGGACGTAGTTATAATAGATAACTGACATCTACCTCTCCCATATCCTCCTCATCCATGTCCATGGAATCCACCTCTTGGTTGATTAAAATGTGCATTTTCTTGTTCCACTTGAGATTGCTCGTCTTCATTCATTAAATAAGTGTCAAATTTACACCCTTGTAGCAATTGATATGCTTGGAAACCCTTCTCATGATGCCCAACAAATCGACATAAATTACAAAATAGGCTTTGAGGAGTATTTCCTATTTTATGAAGATAATAACATTCTTCTGAAAGGTGGGTCTCTAGTTTGATAAACTCTGCACCATGGCATAATTGATTGGTTTAGTGCATTCGGTGTTCCAACAGACAAATATTCTTGAATTTTTGGCCATTGATATTTATGATGTCCTTCCACCTTACATCTAGTACACCATATTTCTTCTTATATTTCCTTTCCTTTGTTTATGTCTTGGATCTGGAACGACAAATTATCCAACTGTGACTGGATCTGAACCATCCCTACACTATTTTCCCTGACTGGTGACACTTCTAATTTCATGACAAGCTCTAAAGCTTCCAATTGAGACAATATTTTATTGCATCAAAGGTAGTTAGATGTACAGTAATAATGAATCTATAAACCATTCTTTGTGTTGTATGTTTGACATTTAGAAACTTACCTTGGCCATCAAATTCTTGAACCATTGATTGAAGTCCTATACTTACTCAGTTGAGAATTGTTTAATCTTCTTCATCTCTGTAATAATCCACAATTCTAACTTCGGTTTCTTAAACTCATCTTTCAATCCAAGTTGAATCTCAGCTAACTTATTCTATAGATCCCTCGCAGGAACATCATAAAACTTCATATACCAATCCAATGCCCGACCCATGAAGGTTGTAATCATATGGGCCCTATTAATAGCTTCATATTGAACTTGTTGAATAGTCCACACTGATTTGCAAAGGAACTAGTGTTTTTCTGGATCCTTTAATCCATTCCCATTAAACATGGGTAGCTTCATATCGTCCCTTGCCTTTCTGGGCCTCGAGGGTATTGACTGATTAGAATTTGTAGGACCACTACTTGAAACTTTACTAGTTGGTGTACTTTTATTATGACTATTACTACTACTCTAATTTACTTGAAAACATTGTGACAAACCGTTAGGTCTTACATATGTTTTTGGAGAAGTACTCGAGGTTGTGGTTATGTCACCTCCTCTAGTCTGATTCGTATCTTTAGGTTTGTAACGTCCTCGGCCCTCCAACCAGTGAAGAGGATGCTACCATATATCAAATAATCCAGGAATCCGGCCCCATGAACATGGACATACATACATATACTGTTGAAGCATGATACTTAAAAACACAAAACATATTACGAAGCATAATCATTCATATACACAATGGAAGAAAAACATATCAATCAAAACTCATGCATATACAGACCAGCATTTAACATGTATATCATCATTCATCAATGGTAAATATGATTGCAGACACAAGTTAGGTAAGAATACTTATCTTATTAAGAACCTGTTCCATAACCAGCTACGTCGCTGTAACGTTCCACCTAACCATAGGCCCACGTGCTCCTTAATCTCTCAGCAACACTGCCACCCCCGAGCTGGGCATGATTCCCCAAGGAATAAGGAAGTAACAGGCTTACACATAGCCAAGGATAACAACACCACAGGGGTACACAACTTAGCCAAGCCAACACAATTGGGTTTATCAGGCGAACAATGGATTATCCAAGTCAACAAAGTTGGGTTTATCAGGCCATCCAGGAGTTGGGAAAGGATAAATGCTAATTTGATGAGCTCATTGAAGATCTATAGACACCAACACCAAAACCATCCTGGCTTCTAGAACACCCACACACACCCAACACAAGGAAATCAGTCCCTTCTCTGCAACGCAGTCCCTCAGACCCTAATCTTCCTTCTAGTGCTATTCAGGGGTTTTGGAGAAGAAAGCCAGCTCAATAGCTCTATCTGTGTGGTTCTCAAACCACCAGGTTTATCAAGCACCTTAGGCCCTCATTCACCACTCCAATGCAGTCCGAGGACAAAACCACTGCATGCAAGCAACCAAACAGCTATTCAAGCTTTTACAAGGGAAAAACACAATCAAACAGAACATAGGAACTCCCAACAATTCTTCAAGCGATACCACCACAAAAAGGGAAAACACAACCAAGTAAAACATGGGAAAACAACAGCCCACAATGACTATGAACCCACAACACTCGATCCTCAATGCAACCGCTAGAGAAATTGCACAGGCAGAAAATGGGGAAAGAACAACTCCCAACTATGTGTGATGGACAAAGACGAAACCCACAGAACTATTGATGCCATTACAACCATGATTCAGCAATGGAAATAATAGAACCATTATGCAGTCTGACAATGGTGGAAAAAGATACAAAACTCTGCATGAACAGAGGAAAGAATTGATCCGCAGGCCAACAAATCCGTGAGGCAGAGGAGAACCATCTTTCTGGGTGAACGGGGAAGAAAACTCACAGACTAGCAATCGACATGAGAGAGGGAAGGCGAACCCCCAAAAATGGAATGTGGAACCTTTTAACTCCACCCAGCGTGAGGGAAATGAACAGACTCTCAATCCCCATAGTGGACATACCATCCGCTACCCCAAGGCACGTCGTGGAGAGAGTGTGAGCATGGTGGTCTTTTGCTAGCCAATTGCTGCCCCCAACTAACAATGGAATAACTAAGGTGGTGGTGAGAAAAAGAGAGTGGTGACACATGGCTCTTTCCCTGTGACTCAATGTTCAACATTCCCCTTCCTTATCCTTTGGAATCATGCCCCTTCTCAATTTAGTTGCAGTGAACATAGCTGGTTGGGTTATTTAATTAAAATGCGTGTTTACATGATGCCACAATTTAATATATGTCGTATGTCCTGATCTACCATTGGTGACCATTCCAATCCGAAACATAACATAACTAAATCAATGGTGGGGCCTTTTCCCTTAGCTCCTCACCATGATTATTTACAACATATGTATTAATTCAAATGGGGTCAAAGCTATGGTGTTACATTCCCCTTCCCCTTCAATAGCACTGTCCTCGGTGCTTTACAAAATTTGAACAAAATGCTACACTGGTACCACTTCAGTGTTCCGCGGAATTGAACAAAAATGGATGTGCCAATCGCATGGCATCCTCCAGCTCCCACATATCCTCTTCACATCCGTAATGCTCCCATTGCACCTTTACCTGCCCTATGGCTCGGTTCTGGAGCATTGTGACCTTCCTGTTGAGGATGCGCATTGGATCGATTTGGAACTCTCCCTCGGGTTCCACCTGAATCACATCCCAATTTATCACATGGTTAGGATCATGTACATATTTCTTAAGCAAAGAAACATGAAAAACATTATGAGCTCTAGTACTAGCAGGAAATGCAAGTCTATATCCAACAGGCCCTATTCTTTCAAGCACTTCAAACAGCCCACAATATCTAGGTGATAGCTTGGCACAAATTCCAAGATTCAAGGAAATTTTATTTGCTTTCACTCTGAGGTAAACATGATCCCCAAAACTGAACTCTCTGTTCATCCTATGCTTATCTACATGGATTTTCTGTCTGTCCTGTGCTGCTTTCAGATTCTACCTAATCTTTACAACCTCTTGCTCCATTTCCTTGAGTAATTCTAGTCCAAGCACAACTCTATTCACTGGGTTATCCCAAGTCACTGGTGTCCTACACCTTCTTCCATACAAAGCTTCATACGGACTCATCCCCAAGGATGCCTGCTGTCCATTGTTGTAAGCAAACTCTACCAAGTGTAAGTAATCTTTCCACTTGGTTGGTTTGTCCATCACATACATGCGAAGCATATCTTCAAGCACTTGATTAACTCTTTCTATTTTCCCATCTGTCTGAGGATGGTATGCAGTGCTGAAGTTTAACTTTGTGCCCAAATTTGTAAACAATCCCTTCCAGAAATTGGAAGTGAACTTGACATCTCTGTCAGAAACTATTGCTTTCGGCAATCCATGCAATTTGAAAATCTCCTTCATGAAGATCCTTGCAATGTCATCAGTCTTGTGTGCAGAATTCACTGGTATAAAATGTACTGCTTTAGACAACTTGTCTACTACAACCATGATGGAATCATGTTGTCTCCAAGTCATCGGAAATCCTGCAATAAAATCCTTGGAAATAACTTCCCATTTCCATTCTGGGACTAGAAAAGGCTGCAACAAACCTGCTGGATGTTGATGCTCAACCTTTACATGTTGACATTTCATGCACCTTGAAATGTATTCAGCCATGTTATTTTTCATTCCTGGCCAAAAGTACTACTTTATAGCTATAGCAATTGTCTTCTGGTACCCTGGGTGACCAGAATACGGAGTTTGATGGATTTCATCCATAACAACTCTCCTTAAATCTGCTACCATCGGAATATAAATTCTGACTTTATAAGTGAGAATTCCATCTTCTTCCAATTTATATCCCTCATACTTCTTCTCAAGACTTTGCTGCTGCAATTTTTCTTTTACCTGCTCATACAATTCATCTCCGGCAACATGATTAACAATCTGCTGCCTCAAATCTGATTGGAAAATACTAAGAGATGCCACATGCATTTCATGTACCTTCCTATTGAGTGCATCAGCTACCTTGTTTTCATTTCCTTTTATGTGCTTGATTTCAAAATCAAACTCACATAAAAATTCCAACCATCTCACTTGCCTAGCATTCAGAGTAGGGTGATCAAACAAATACTTCAGTCCACAGTGATTTGTCCTGAGTTCAAATCTTCTACCCATCAAGTAATGCCTCCACATCTTGATGGCATGTACTATGGCTGCAAGCTCTATATCATGAGTGGCATAGTTCTTCTCATGCTCCTTCAGCTTTCTTGACTCATAACATATCACGTGGTTGTCTTGCATAAGGACTCCTCCAAGCCCTTATCTGCATGCATCGGTACATACCACAAAATATTTCTTTGGGTCTGCAACCTTCAATACTGGTGCATTGGTGAGAAGATTCTTCAACCGCTGGAAGCTCTCTTCACACTTCGAAGTCCATTCGAACTTTACTGCCTTCTTTTGCAAAGAAGTGATGGCATGTGCAACCTTGGAAAATCCTTCAATGGATCTCCTGTAGTAACCTGCAAGTCCCATAAAAGATCTTATATCCGTCACATTTCTTGGAGTAGGCCAATTCATAATGGCTTTGATCTTATCAGGGTCTACTGATATACCCTCTTCTAAGATAATGTGACCCAAGTACTGAATTCTATCTTTGTAGAAGTCACACTTGCTCATTTTTGCATACAACTGATGTTCCTTGAGCACTTGCAATGTCAATCTTAAATGCTCTTCATGTTCTTCCTCATTCTTGGAATAAACAAGAATGTCATCAAGGAAAACATGAACAAACTTGTCCAAATACTTGCTGAAGACGCTACTCATAAGGAACATAAATGTAGCTGGTGCATTTGTGAGACCAAATGGTACCACTACAAACTCATAATGTCCATATTTTGACATGAAGGTTGTCTTATGAATGTATTTGTCCTTGATTCTCACCTGATGGTAACAAGACCTCAAGTCAATTTTGGAAAATACCTTTGCTCTTCTCATTTGATCAAAGAGGTCATCAATCCTAGGTAAAGGGTATTTATTCTTCACAGTAACCTTGTTCAACTGTCTGTAATCAATACATAACCTGATTGTACCATCTTTCTTCTTCACAAACAGAATCGGTGCTCCTCAAGGAGACACACTCAGTCGGATATACTTGTTTTCCAACAACTCTTGCAATTGCATCTTCAACTCTAGCATCTCCGGTGTACTCATCCTGTAGAGTGTCTTGGACACTGGTGATACTCCTGGCACAAGTTCAATGGTGAAATCAATGTCCCTCTTTGGAGGAAGCCCTGGAATTTCATCAGGAAACACATCCTTGAATTCCTGTAACACCTGATAGTCCTCCAACCTAGGAGTCTCATCTCCTGTTGGTTCTAGAATATGAGTTGCATACAACTGGAAACCTTTTCGACAGAACTTATTCAACTACATTTATGAAACCTATCTTACTGAAATTACCTTCGGAATACCTTTAACCACTACTGGGTTTCCTTCTTCATCCATGCATTCAAAAGTCTTGTTATAACAATAAAGCTTCACTCGGTGATATTTTGACCAATCCATTCCAATGAGAATATCATAGGAACCAAGCGGTAGAACATTCAGATCTACACAAGTGATCAATCCATTCATAACCAATGGACACTTCTCTACCAATTCACTGACCCTTCTCTTAGTCCCAGTGGCTAGCTGAATTAACCAAGGTTTCCTATGCTTGTCCTTCTTAAAAGCACAAATCTCCACTACTCTAGGATTAATGTAACTGTGAGTAGAACCAGGGTCAATCAAAATAGAAACAGATTGTTCAACAATCTTATCTGCAACTTCAACCACAGTTGACTAGTGATCTGCCTGGCAGTCCTCTAGCGCTGCATAAATTCTAGGGACTGCTCTTTCTAGTTGACCCACTGTTTCTGCTCCCTGAATGTTATAAGCTGGTATTGCACTTTCATTCTCAAGTGGACAATATCTGCGCAAGTGAGGTCCTTCACATTTCCAACATTTGAGTGGACCTTTATTCTGATGTGGCTCTTTAGGCTTTCCACCTATCACTCCAACTGGATTACTCACGGCTTGGGATGGCTGCTTCTACTGATTCCTGAATCTAGAAGGTTTGAAATGTTTCCTTATTTGGTCAAACTTCTCATTCTTTTTTTCCTTCCATGCCTTATGGTAATCAGGTTTACCTTTGCATAGCAATACTTAGCCTTCCTTATTGCTTCTTCAAGGGTCCTAGGTTCATAAAACTCAATTCTATCTTTATAGGCTTGAGGAAATCCACTCAGAAACCGCTGAATCTTCACTTTTTCATCTCTGATGTACCAGACATACCTCAACAATTCCAAATACTTATTTGCATATTCATCCATGGTCTATTGTGCCAATATCAGCTCATGGAACTCCTTGATCTTGTCATCATAATACATGTCAGAGAGATATTTCTGCCTGAAATACTTCTTGAACTGTTTCCACTTCATTCTCCTTTCACTGATCTTCTTTACTTTCTTGAAGTGTTCCCACCAAATGGATGCTCTTCCATTCAGATTGAATATGGCAACTCGTGCCTTCATGTTTTTTGAATAATCCTGCACTTGAAAGTACTTCTTTATCCCAAGAAGCCAAGCTTCAGCTTCTTGTCCCGTCTTTATCTCACAATCAAAGGTAGGAGGTTTATCTTTCTTAAATTCATCTTGAGAGTGATCCCTATGGTGTCTTCTTCTTTTCCTCTTATGAGAAGATGAACTTGTATGTCCACTGGATTCTTCATAATCAGATGGTCCACTGGAATTCCTTCTTCTTCTCCTAGTGCTGCTCTTACTGCCTTCTGGCCTTGATGTACCCCATCCAAAATCTATCTTTTTCTGCAAGTCTGTCAAACTCTGTAATATGGCAGCATTCAACTGATGCTTCTCATGGTGGTTGCAACCTCGGACGGTGTCCCCTGAAATCTCCTTCCATTAGACTCTATGTCATCATTTCCATTACGGACATTTTCTCCCATGGCATCTTCTGCTTGCTTGCAAGAATCCCGAGCATCATACCCATCATGGGTTCTCATGAATGAACCACCTCTTGCTTTACCACACTGTTCTTTCTGGAGTGCTGTGTCATGTCCCCTCAAAGTGGCCATTAAAGTGTTAATGATACTGGACTCCTAGGAGGGGCTCAATTTGACATTAATCATGCTCCCTAGGGAAATTTTGTAATAATTAATTAAGTAATGCATGTCTCTAAGTTTTATTTTCCATTTTAATTATTATTGCTAATTAATAAGGTGTAAATAAGCTACCTAGTCATGTGGGGCGCATTGGGCAAGTCTACTAGCCAAGGAAGGAAAGATGAAACACTATGACAAACGCTGTCATAGGAAACAAAAAGGAAAGTACCAAAAAGTAGGAAAAAAATAGTCAAGGATAAAGCAGGCAAGTTTTTCAAAGGAGGGTGCAGTTTCCTCTTATGGAGCTTAGAAAAGCTGTCAGAGAAAAGTAGGAAAGTTTTCAAAGGAAAGAACAGTTTCCTTATGAGTCTGGAAAAACAAAAAAGGTTTCATAACTCAAAAGAAGCAAATTTTGACTTAGAGAGGGGGTAGTTTCTAATTATGAAGGAGGATTTGAACTTGGAAATAATTTCACATGGTCCTACTTGCTAAATCCCCCAAAGGAGGCGCCTATGTGGCTAGGGTTAGGGTTTGTTGAGGGTTGACTTGCTCTCACAGGTCACCTTGGATCCTCACTTGCTAAGAAGGTAATTCAACACTCTATAAAAGGTGAATTCGACCCCATTGACTTAGTTTGGATGATTTGATATTGTGGTTATGCTATGTGGGCATACTCTCTTAGTGTTGTGCCTCAGACCATTGGGTGATGATCCCCAAACCCCTCCTCCCTTCTCTTTCATTTCTCTTTATTTCTATTGCAGGTATATGGAGAGATAATGTCAGACATTGAAGCTTATTTCAGAAGTATATCACATTCCCCATCAAGTTCAGGTTGAGCTCCAGTGAAGCCCATGCTTCACTTATGCTCACAGCCCCTTGCTGGTCATGATTCGGGCCTCCTGCCCCTTAATTTTGGAAGCCTCTTTGTAATGCTCAGTAAATAATTTTATTACTATTATGTACTGTCAATATATTCTGAACATTACATTTATCAGGTTGATATATCTCAGACCTTGAAGAACATCATCTCAGTTTCATTAAAATATCCTATTTTATTAGTGTATGGGGGGATTGAGTGAATATGAGTGTTGTAATGAATATTTCATGATGGGGAAGAGATTGAAATAAGTATTCATGTTAATAGATCTCATATTTATCTATTTTATAAATCTAAGGTTTCACATAATTGGATTTAAGATTGTTTAATAGTCGTTTTAAGACCCTAGCTAGATTACTAGTTTTTAATAACTAGTTTGACTGAAATTGATGTAAAATAGGCTCTGTAAACTCAAATTGAGCTATGTCAGTTCCTGAAGGTAAGTAACAGGCATAAATTCTCATATCAATCTCCATAAAAAATTTTGGTTTGGGTCATACCACCCTTTTGCATCCTCCTCTACGCAGGGTTCTCCTTGGCCAAAACTGCCAAAAATCCCAAATTCACCCAAAACTTCTTAGAAATTTCCAGAACATCAGTAAACTGTATAAATAATTTATTTATGTTATATAAATTCTGGAATAATCCTCTGCAAATTCCCAGAAGCCCCTGGTTGAAACATACTGAACTACCCTCCTTAGTTGCACGGTTTGGCTGCCCAGAAGCGTGGTAGTAAGTTTCCACAGTGCGGACTCTGAACCATAAATGGCACCAGATATAAATGTGTTAGGGGAGAGGAAATTCAATTTTTTATTTTCTTTTTTTGATTCCCGCTGCTCACTCCTTTTTCCTGCAAAATTTCCCAGAATAAACCCCTTATTTTCCCAGTTAGAGAAGTCATTGTGTAAATTAATTCAAGTTCAGAAATTTTAATATAATCAACAGAATTGGAGAGTTTTCAGGTCTGCAGCCCAGACTTGGAACATTACAGTGGTATCAGAGCACTTTTCTCCACTCCTGTGGAAATAAGGCTCTCTGTTGATTAACATTGTAGATCAGCAAGTCAAAATTGCAACCATGAGGTTGCTACCAGTGATTGAAGCAGAAGAGGTGATCTATGCTAATGATGGATTGCAAATGTCAAGAGACCATGATGTTTACTTTTGTGAAAATTAGGAGTATGAATATAGAATGGTTGAAACATCAATGTCTAATCCTAAGAAGGATTTAGCAAAGATGATAGATGCAAGTGAAAACTTGCCCCAACACTACAAAGAGTATCTTGAATTTGGGGAAAATATTTGTAAATTTATTCCTTTCAAAGATTATTTTTAATTCAAATTTGGATTTGATCCCAAGGATGTGGATGAGAATTCTTTCAATGCCAACAAATCATCTGTAGAGGAACCCAGTTGTTCCAACTATGTGAGTAAGGAAGAAGAAAGAAAATCCAAAAGAGAAGATGCATCAAAGACATATGTTGGTCCAAGTATTATGAGATTGTTTGGGTTTTATTTTAGTAGATCTTCCAAAAGTGGTGACAGGAGTACTATTCTAGAGAATGAAGTTTCATCAACTTGCTTGGAAAAGCAAGAGCCACTGACAAACCACCCTTCAAAGGAGAAGGTCATAAACTTTCCAGAGGAAGAAACATGTAGTGCTTCTAATGGAAGTATTGATGAGGAAAAATAAGAAGGGTCGGTTGGTACAAACCATCTGGATGGGAAGGATGAAGAGGAGGACAAGGTCACAAATCCATTATCAATCCTGGAAAAAGGACATGATTCACTTATTTATTCAAGTGATCAAGGAAAAGAAAAGATCCATGAGGTGAAGTGCAAATCAGCACAAGGTGGTTGCATAGGTGAAGGAGTTGAAGATGAAGGCACTTGAAATTTTTGGGTGGGTGATCTCCAGATCATTACTCAAGGTTTTTGCTCATGTATGGGTGGTGAGACATATTTTGGATCAGATCCAAAAGAGTTACAAAAATCATATTTACAGTCACATATCGAGCCACAGAGTGAAGAGGAAAACAAGGCCACACCGCTCAGGTGTGAACCAGGAAAATTGGTGGAGGAGCAGGCCACCTTAGTATCCCTTCAGAAAGATGATAAGGTAAAAAACATGGACAGTAACATGTGTGATTTTTGAAGAATCCATGTACACCCACAACTATATGATGCATGGGGGAAGGAAAATACATCATCGAAAATTCCCAATGAAGTGGAAGACAAGTCCCCACCAGTCGGGTGTGAACTAGTAAAGTTGAAGGAGAAAAATATGATGCAGAGAGATGAGCACAATTCAGAATTTTGGACTCTCTTGAAGCATGATGAAGCTGAAATGCCAAGGCATGATATTCTTTCTTATTCTTGTAAATATCACATGTCATTCCAGCCTTCAGAGATACCCTCTACTTCACACCATGGAAGTGATTTTACAGAAAATTCAAAGGCTGACTTGTTTGATGAGAATGCGTTTTGTGTTGTGGATCCATGCCACAAGAAAAGTAGTATTATATGTCAGCTATTAGAGGAAGAAACCTTGGTCTAGGATCTTCTTTGTGAGCCACATCATTTGAGCGGACCACTTAAGGAGGATAGAGAAAATCTTAAGGCAGCCTTGAAAAACCTTGTTGACATCAATGCCTTGGTGGCTAGATGTTGTTGGAAAGCTTCTGGAGGAGAAATGGAAGGAGAAGCCTTACTGGAGGAGTGCATAACACTGAAAGAAGGAATGGCCAATATGAAGGAGAGCTATATGAACCTATTTTCTGACAGATACCATCTCCTCACAATGGCTGAAATGTATCACTGTGTAGTCAAGAAGGAAGAAGAAGAAGTAGAAAGGCTCACCAATAAGTTAGAGATCACTATTGACTTATTGAAGAGCACACAGATATACCTTAGAGAGTCAAAGTTGCAGACTTGTTAAATTCATAATGATTTGAAAATTTCACACCTTTCATGTTTCATGGAATAAAATGTTTTGGGTATAATTGAGGGACCTCATGTGGAGGACAACCATGAGGGAGGAGCAGATTTGCAGGTGTTTGTAAAGAGCGTTGATGAAGATTATTTTGGCCAAGCACCTGTTGGTATGCAGAAGGGCATAAAGGAGTTCTTAGATATGAGAAATATGGCTGAGGACATTTCAAGTGAATCAACAAGCAAACATGATCATCTATTCAGGGATTGGGTAACTAAAATTATCACAGAAATAGAGGATAAAAGATGTACTAGAATTTCTTGCACCAGTGAAGGGTTGTCTGACACATATGCTTGGGAAGAGATACATTCTGAAAACTCCTTATGGATGGTAGAATATGATCTAGAGGAGGTGGCTGATCACATACCATATGTATCAGAAAACAAAATTCCTTGTTCATCAATTGATTGGGTGGATAGAGACACCTTGGGAATAAAGGATGTGGGAGGTAAAGAGTTTAATTTCTGCAATAAGTTCTTTGGTGTGAATAGCATTGTCATGACATGTGGGAAGCCGCAAAGACTTAATTTGTAGCCATTGGATACCTACCATACATATTCACATGAGGTGCATTCTAAATTCTTTGTGCTTAAGGAATTTTGGGATGCAGATGATGAGTTCCAAGCACATGCCTATTTCCCGAGAAAGGATGAATTTTCTCATGGAAGGAGTCATGTTTTTAGTGAAGAGTCAGAAGATATACCTTGTGTTGGACCAGCCCATGATGGAATTGATGCATCCACACCTTTGGTGGGCACATTTTCCAGAGGTTTGTTTTACTATAAATCAGTCCACACTTCCAGTTCAACAAGCACACATAGGGATGAAAATTGGGTGAAGGGATTTTTCCTATTGATGCCACATGAGGAGTAGGAGGCTCCCACATATTCCATTGATGACACTATGGTTCAGCCATGTGGTATGAAAATTTCACCATTACCTTTCTATGTGTACATGAAACATCAGAGGCATCTATTTGATGTCTTCATCACGCATGTCTATGAATGGAAGTTCCACTTGAGTCATTTTGGTGGAACAAGTAGCATAATGTTGAGGTCTTGCACCAAAACAAAGATGGCAGATGAGGAATTCCATGTTTGGTGGGAGAGTTTAAAAAATGTTCAGTTTGGCATGGGGAGATATGAGCTTCCAGTATGGTGGTATGATTTTCATAACCTCATTTTCCTCCTCTACAATGATAAAATTTTGTTGTTTTTATTGATGGGTGGAAGGAGGCAGATAAAACCATGGGATCTAGGAATTCTTAGGAATGACAGAGTTCAAAAGGTGGTAGAAAAATTTGGGTCCTTGTAGAGGAGGCAGTGGGATCTAGGAATTCTACTCAGTTACTTTAACTGGGTTGGCAATTTTGCTAAAGGAACTGGCATAAAAGAAATGACTATGATGAGAGTGGTGCAGCAGAAACACGGTGGACAAATTTGTAGCACTCTATGGTGCTTCTACTTGAGGACAAGCAGATTTGGGAGGGGAGGACTGTCATGTCCCCGCAAAGTGGCCATTAAAGTGTTGACCATATTGGACTCCTAGGAGGGGCTCAATTTGACATTAATCATGCTCCCTAGGGAAATTTTGTAATAATAATTAAGTAAGGCATATCTCTAAGTTTTATTTTCCATTTTAATTATTATTGCTAATTAATGAGGTGTAAATAAGCTGCCTAGTCAGGTGGGGCACATTGGGCAAGTCTACTAGCCAAGGAAGGAAAGAGGAAACACTATGACAAAAGCTGTCATAGGAAACAAAGAGGAAAGTACCAAAAAGTAGGAAAAAAGCAGTCAAGGATAAATAAGGCAAGTTTTTCAAAGGAGGGCATAGTTGCCTCTTATGGAGCTCAGAAAAGTAGTCAGAGAAAAGTAGGAAAGTTTTCAAAGGAAAGAACAGTTTCCTTATGAGTCTGGAAAAGCAAAAAAGGTGTCATAACTCAAAAGAAGCAACTTTTGACTTAGAGAGGGCGCAATTTCTAATTATGAAGGAGGATTTGAACTTGGAAATAATTTCACATGGTCCTACTTGCTAAATTCCCCAAAGGAGGCGCCTATGTGGCTAGGGTTAGGGTTTGTTGAGGGTTGACTTGCTCTCACAGGTCACCTTGGATCCTCACTTGCTAAGAAGGTCATTCATCACTCTATTAAAGGTGAATTTGACCCCATTGACTCAGTTTGGATGATTTGATATTGTGGTTATGCTATGTGAGCATACTCTCTGAGTGTTGTGCCTTAGACCATTGGGTGATGATCCCCAAACCCCTCCTCCCTTCTCTTCCATTTCCTTTTTTTTCTATTTCAGGTCTATGGAGTGCTAATGTCAGCCATTGAAGCTTATTTCAGAAGTATATTACAGCCTCCATCAATTTCAGGTCGAGCTCCAGTGAATCCCATGCTTCACTTATGCTCACAACCCCTTGCTGGTCATGATTCGGGCCTCCTGCCCCTTAATTTTGGAAGCCTCTTTGTAATACTCAGTCAATAATGTTATTACTATTCTGTACTATCAATATATTCTGAAAATTACATTTATCAGGTCGATATATCTCAGACCTTGAAGAACATCGCCCCAGTTTCATTAAAAGATCCTATTTTATTAGTGTATGCAGGGATTGAGTGAATATGAGTGTTGTAATGAATATTTCATGATGGGAAAGGGATTGAAATAAGTATTCATGTTCAAAGAGATCATATTTATCTATTTTATAAATCTAAGGTTTCACAGAATTGGATTTAAGATGTTTTAATAGTCTTTTTAAGACCCTAGCTAGATTATTAGTTTTTAATAACTAGTTTTACTGAAATTGATGTAAAGTAGGCTCTATAAACTCAAATTGAGCTCTGTCAGTTCCTGTAGGTAAGAAACAGGCCTAACTTCCCATATCAATATCTATAACCATTTTTTTGTTTGGGTGATACTACCCTTTTGCATCCTCCTCTGCGCATGGTTCTCCTTGGCCAAAAATGCCAAAAATCCCAAATTCACCCAAAACTTCTTAGAAATTTCCAAAAAATCAGTAAACTGTATAAATCCTTTATTTATGTTATATTAATGCTGGAATAATCCTCTGCAAGTTCCCAGAAGCCCCTGGTTGAAACAGACCGAACTACCCTCCTTAGTTGCACGGTTTGGCTGCCTAGAAGTGTGGTAGTAAGTTTCCGCAGTGCAGACTTTGAACCCTAAATGGCACCAGATCTAAATGTGCTAGGGGAGAGGAAATTAAATGTTTGATTGTCTTTTGTTGATGCCCGCTGCTCACTCCTTTTTCCTGCAAAATTTCCTAGAATAAACCCTTTATTTGCCCAGTCAGAGAAGTCATTGTGTAAATTATAATTCAAGTTCAGAAATTTTAATATAATTAACAGAATTGGAGAGTTTTAAGGTCCGTACCCCAGACTTGGAACATTACATACTGCTCTTGGAAGTTGTCTATAATTCTGCAATGTGTTAGTAACAAACTGTTAGATGCATAACATTAATATAAAACCAAAACTACTTACCTTCCTCTTCTGGAAATTCATAAAACAAAATTTTGCTTAAAACACAAAGTTTTTCTCTCTTTATTTTCATCCCTGTGACCATTGATAATCTACTAAAATCAGCTGAAAACCCACTGAAAGATAGTCGAAAACTTCTTGAAAAATTACTAAGAAAATCCTTCGAAAAACCCAAATTTCCTTAGGCCCAATCGGACCTCTTCCGAGATATCTTTCCGATTCTTCAGCGATCAAAACACCTAGTTCATTGGTGGTCTGTTCATTTATTTCTTCCGGCATTTCAATGGCAAACCAACTAAACTTTCAATCTGCATAGGTGAGAAAATTGACTGTTCATCGAGTGCACAGTCCCTTGAGCAACCGCAACGGTGAAAAGTGATCAGCGGTTTCCGCAGACATCTATCGGTGAGTTGATCATCTATTTCCTTCCAGCGTGTCAGGCCTGCAGTGGTCTATCATTCCGCAATGGTGGCCAACAATCCCGTTATAATTTTTGGGGACTAAAGCTTTGTCAGCGGTCGGGGCGACATCCTACTGTGGCATCGGACACTTAGTCCTCTAGGCGTCCGCAACAGCGGTTTCCACAAGCCCTAACTCTTTCGCAGCGTTGGCACTCCCGAGCACTTCATGCCACCGTAGTTATGTTATCAGAACTCGAAACCACTGTTCACTAAACACCTCGGCATCGACGAGTGGAGAGACTAATGCATTGACAGGATAGTTGTCTGAGCTTCCACAATGGTGGGCACTCGATCAACTAATTTCTGCTGACGTCCATCGACGGTCTCATCACTTAAACAAAATTTTGAAACTTTCTTCTTCTGTTGGTGGTCGGAACCACTAAGTGCTACACATCGGTGTTTTAGTCCACATGGCAGCCGCAACGGCAGACTGACAAACAGCTAAATTATTTTGCGGTGTCGGTGATCCCAACAACTATTTTCCATCGACGGCATCGACGGTTCGAACAACTAATTTCTCCTGGGGTCCACCGCCACATCGGGTTCCGTCATCTAAATTTCACCGACGATTTTATGACTTAGAAAAATTTTCAAAACTTTTCTCTTTTCACTTTCTTCTGCCGCGTCGACTGTCAAAACAACTAGCAACTGCTGCATTGGAAGGTTAGTTCCCTATTCACCCACAACGACGGCCCACAATCTTCCTATGTCTTCAGCAACTCACAACTTTGTTGGCGGTTGGAGCGACTAGTCTTTTGCGGCATCAACGCTTGGATGCTCATCAGGTGATCAATTCTTTATGTGGCCGCAACGATGGCGCTTGAAACACTAATTCCTTGCACCGTTCATCAGCGATGAATACCACTAACATGATTCAATGGCCGACGAAGTCAACACTTAATTTTTTTTGGAAATTCTGCACCATCGACGGTCGGAGGCTCTACCCGTCGGACGCATAGTGGTCTGCCATCCGCAATGGCGTCGCTCAATCAGCTAAGCATCGGCAATCCATCTGTCTAAGTGTTTCGATGTGCTGACGGCCACAACACTTAGAAAATTTTATGAATTTTCCTCCTCTATCTCCCCTCGCATCGGTCGTCGGATCAACTATCCATCGGGTGGCCTTCCCACTAAGTGCTCCGCTGCATCGGAAGAACTTGTCACTAAGTTTTCTGATGAGTCAATATTCTGGCACTTAGAAAATTTTCCTGTGATTCTCTGTTTCTCCTGGTTTCTTCTGGGTAGTAGGAAACCTGCCTCTGATAACTGTTCTTTCATGGCCCATTTAGGCCCATGCTACAACTAGCGCTCTGATACCACACTCTAACTTCCCTGACCCTTCGACTAATGAAGAGGATGCTACCATACATCAAATCATCTGGGCATCTAACCCCATGAACATGGACACACATACATATACTGTTGAAGCATGATACTTAAAAACATAAAACATATTGCGAAGCATAATCATTCATATACACAATGGAAGCAAAACATATCAATCAACACTTATGCATATACATATCAGCATTTAACATGTATATCATCATTCATCAACGGTAAATATGATTGTAGACACAAGTTAGGTAAGAATACTTATCTTATTAAGAACTTGTTCCGCAACTAGCTACGTCACTGCAACATTCCACCCAACCATAGGCCCACGTGCCCCTTAATCTCTCAGCAACGCTGCCACCCTCGAGTTGGGAATGATTCCCTAAGGAATAAGGAACTAACATGCTTACACATAGCCAAGGATAACAACACCACAAGGGTACACAACTCAGCCAAGCCAACACAGTTGGGTTTATCAAGCGAACAACGGATCAGCCAATGCAACAAAGTTAGGTTTATCAGGACATCCAGGAGCTGGGAAAGGCTAAATGCTAATTTGGTGAGCTCATTGAAGAGCTACAGACACCAACACCAAAACCATCCTGGCTTCTAGAACACCCACACACACCCAACACAAGGAAATCAGTCCCTTCTCTCCAATGCAGTCCCCCAGACCCTAATCTCCCTTCCAATGCTATTCAGGGGTTATGGAGAAGAAAGCCAGCTCAGTAGCTCTGTCTGTGTGGTTCTCAACCCACCAGGTTTATTAAGCACCTCAAGCCCTCATTCACCACTCCAATGCAGTCTGAGGACAAAACCACTGCATGCAAGAAGCCAAACAGCTATTCAAGCTTTTACAGGGGAAAAACACAATCGACCAAAACATAGGAACTACCAACAATTCTTCAAGTGATCCCACCATAAAAAGGGAAAACACAGCCAAGTAAAACATGGGAAAACATCATCCCACAACGACTATGAACCCACAGCACCCGATCCTAATGCAACCGTTGGAGAAATTGCACAGGCAGAAAAAGGGGAAAGAACAACTCCCAACTATATGTGATGGACAAAGATTCAACCCACAAAACTATTGATGCCATTATAGCCATGATTCAATGATGGAAATAATAGAACCATTATGTAGTCTAACAATGGTGGAAAAAGATACAAAACTCTACATGAACAGAGGAAAGAATTGATCCGCAGGCCAACAAATCCGTGAGGTAGAGGAGAACCATATTTCTGTGTGGTTCTCAACCCACTAGGTTTATTAAGCACCTCAGGCCCTCATTCACCACTCCAATGCAGTCTGAGGTCAAAACCACTGCATGCAAGCAACCAAACAACTATTCAAGCTTTTACAGGGGAAAAACACAATTGACCAGAACATAGGAACTACCAACAATTCTTCAAGTGATCCCACCATAAAAAGGGAAAACACAGCCAAGTAAAACGTGGGAAAACATCAGCCCACAATGGCTATGAACCCACAGCACCCGATCCTAATGTAACTGTTAGAGAAATTGCACAGGCAGAAAATGGGGAAAGAACAACTCCCAACTATGTGTGATGGACAAAGATTCAACCCACAAAACTATTGATGCCATTATAGCCATGATTCAATGATGTAAATAATAGAACCATTATGCAGTCTAACAATGGTGGAAAAATATATAAAACTCTACATGAACAGAGGAAAGAATTGATCTGCAGGCCAACAAATCCGTGAGGTAGAGGAGAACCATCTTTCTGCGTGAACGGGGAAGAAAAATCACAGACTAGAAATCGGTGTGAGAGAGGGATGGAGAACCCCCAACAATGGAATGTGGAACCTTTTAACTCCACCCAGCGTGAGGGAAACGAACAGACTCTCGATTCCCATTGTGGACAGACCATCCGCTACCCCAAAGCATGTCGTGGAGAGAGTGTGAGTGTGGTGGTATTCTTCCAGCCAATCGCCACCCCCAACTAACAACAGAATAACTAAGGTAGTGGTGAGAAAAAGAGAGTGGTGGCACATGGCTCTTCCCCCATGAATCAATGTTCAACATTCCCCTTCCTTATCCTTTGGAATCATGCCCCTTCTCAATTTAGTTGCAGTGAACATATCTGGTTGGGTTATTTAATTAAAATGCGTGTTTACATGATGCCACAATTTAATATATGCCGTATGTCCTGATACACCATCGGTGACCATTCCAATCCGAAACATAACATAACTAAATCAATGGTGGGGCCTTTTCCCTTAGCTCCTCACCATGATTATTTACAACATATGTATTAATGCAAACGGGGTCAAAACCAGGGTGTTACAAGGTTCCTATTCTTGTTCTTATTAAATAAGTTGATATTCCTCCTCTTGGCCATGATAATATTCATTGAGTTTTGGTACTAGTTCATAGTATCTCCTTCTGGTTGCACTGCAACTCTCTCTCTTTGTCACAATCCTTCTCCTCTTGTTCGAACAGAATATCTTCCCACTTCTCAGGAATCCACACTCATTGTTGAGTCTCTCCTTTTCTCCTCTCAAATCATTCCATACATTCTCCTAGACCTTCCTCCACTCGACACCCATTCCCACCGTGCACAATCTCTTTACTCATCGTAGTTCATTCTCAAGCCCCCCTTTTCACATAATAACATTTTAATCCACAACTTCAAATATTTCAAATATATACCCTATGGCCCCTTAAATAACTTGCTTTCAACTTAGACATATCACTTGATAGTGGCGACAATGAACTCAATGATATATCCCTCTAGGATACTATCAGCCCAATAATCGACATCATGTGATATCTTGTTATTCACACTCTTTAGTCGCTGGATCAAATTAGGTGTCCAGCTCTCAGGTTCACCCCCTTGGAATTTCATCTTTTGGAATGTCAACCTTGACAACCACTCATTCAACAAAACATTAAATTCACCAAAAAATATTTCATGGATATCATAATAGACATACTTACTTAACCACTTTCCCGAAGTTAGTCGTAGATCTCGGTTTTCTTCTTGAAAAAAATCATTTGTCTTCTGATCAATCCAAGGCTCGATCTCAAGATTCGATGGATACCACATAAACATGTCCCATTCATGATGATTTGAGTTTCGAAAATGGAACCATTTGTTGACATAATATTAACACAACCCAGGTCCAAACAATGTCATACAAACAAAGACCCAAGATACTGACTTGAAAGGGGCTTAGCAATTTCAACAACAACTGCAGAGAAAATGAGGTCTCACTTGAAGAACCTATGGCAACTGCAGGAACCAATTTTCTACAATAAAAATTGGGAAATTCACCATACTACACCAATATAACTTCGACAGATCAACAACTATGGCATATATTGTCAACTTCAACCATGACATTAACCATAACTATGCCAACATAGATTTCCATTCAATTATTACTTTATTCGTTCATGACATATATTTATCAATTGATGCGTTAACAAGCAAATCACAAAGAAACACACACATCATATACAATTGACACTAGATATTAAATGTGGAAACCCAAGACAAGAATAACCACAAAAGCATTCATTATCATTAAGATTCGCAACAAGAACGCTCGAGTCTATGCACACAACCAACATACATCTCCTCAACAACCCATTACAAAATATTTGCACACACAACCTACATATCTAACCTTATCCTTGTGACACAACTCAACTTATACTTCGATAGATACAAAAACAAGGCATAACTTCACTTCAACAGAATACGAAAAGTATGTATCTTCTCACAAAAACTGTATAACCCCAAAAATCCCGATCTGTTACATTTTTATAGGATTTTTCATAGCATATAGGATTTTTTATAGCCTTCCATCATGCATCCACTACCTGATCCCAGTAATTTAAGTGGATAAACTTTTCTAACGACCTAACCAACCTTCTGGTCAAACTCCATCAAAACAATTTAACTTCCTAAAAACTTGGTCACATCTTTGGCGTTGGACACTTTGTCGCAACTCTATTCACACTTCGACTACTCTGTTCAAAAATGGTGCCCAAAATATCCAAAAACATCCTAGGGAAAACAATACACAATTTGGTATATTTTGTGGTGGATTTTGCTTACCGGAGAAGATCAATTTAGGGAAAACGATTTGGCTCATGGCCTTCATCTTCTTTGATCGATTGGTGGCAGGGAGTTATCTTGTTTTATTATTCTAGTCATTCAAGCAAATTTCTTATTTTTTGTATGCATTTAGTTTTCTTTCCGTACATTATTTTTCATATTTGATTCACTATTTTGTGTGGCAGAAAGGGCACGTTGGTGGCTATTTCTGTGGACAAATAAAGGATAATACAATCACTTTGTATCTCTTGGATCCGGGTTAGTTTCAAAATCCTTTTCTCTCGTTTTATTTTTATTCCATCCGTCACTTCTAAAATAATAAAAATTTATTTTCTACAAATCACATTTTGTGTGCTAAACTATTTTCTCCTAGGGTAAAATCTTTTTCTTGCTTGTGCGAGCATCCTTACTAATCATTATTAAAAATGCAGAGAATATGTCTAAGACATGATTTCATATCGTAGATTTTCTTTTCCTCAATCAATTTTCGTTGCATGTAGCTTGGGTGGTTGGGAGGGATGAATGTTACCCTCCCCACCCAGGTTCTACTTCTATAATTGACATGTTGCTCTTGTTGGATCCCTTTGTAATAATGTTGTGATTAATGAGCTGACCATAGCTTGATTTAGTTTGAATATCAGGTATTGGAATTTTCCATGGAGTAGCCCTCTAACAAATGGTGAACCACATTTAAAAAAAAATCAATTTTCACTGCAGGATTTAGGAGTTTTAATTAATTCGACTTACTTAACGCATTTCTTGGATTTGTTCTTTTGTGACATTCAAAATATGTTTGTTGGAATGCTCTCTTTGTTATATGAAATACTAAAAAAAATTGATTCTATAAATTGTATTTTTAAATATTAATTTTTTTGTAGCAATTGTAGAGATAAATTTTGGCTTGGAAAAGTTCTTATCAACATCCATATCATTCAACTATCTCAATTTGATCATAGACCCCCCCATTCGCCCAATTATCAAGCAATGGGACTTTTAAATATTAATTTGCCTTCGGAGGTTGTAGACATCTTCACATAAAATGCATATTTTCTTGCTTGGTTTAATAGTCATTGTAAGTTTTAAACCTGTGCAAAGAAGAAAATCATACAAATTCTTTTAAGTAAAATAGATATCACAACACATCATTCACACATAAACACATAGATTTACCCTAGAAACTCTTAACCGGGAAAACCAGAAAACCTTGGACCCACATCTCCTATTTTCTCTCCATTACATTATGAAATCCTCACAATACAAAATATAGGTATTCCACAACATCCAAATACCCTAATCTGTTAACCTGGATTAGAAAAAGCCTCCAATCCATTAACTGAGATTAAGTTACATATTTTTAGACAAATTCTAAAAATAACCACAAACAGCTATAAATGGCCATAAAATCTATAAATAGCCAAAAAAAATTGCTCACTACGCTTGCATTGGAAACGGCCTAATGGTCTATTTCTGTTGAAGGTGCCTTTGGGATTGCCGAGCTGCAGCGCTAACATGCGCACCTCCCCTCCATACGCACATGCAAAGAATATAACATATACCCAACATTCTCCCGCTTGTTGTTTCCTTTGCATAGCAATGAGTCATGTACTCATAAAGTCATAGGTTCATGGCATCAATGCCCATAGATTCTCTACACCAAGAGAAATTCTTTGTACTAACACACTTTGTTAATGAGTCTACAACATTTCTCACGGTGTCAACCTTCTCTAGAAGCACCTTCTTGTCTTCAACCATATCTCTCACAAAGTGATATTGCACATCAATATGCTTTGTCTTAGCATGATAAGCAGGGTTCTTTGCCAAGAAGATTGCACTTTGGCTATTAGAATCTAACCTTACACCTTTTTGTACAAACCCAATACCTGAACACAATCTTTGCAGCCACACAGCTTCTTTGCTTGCCTGAGTGGCTGCCATGTATTCAACTTCTGTAGTTGAGAGTGCAACTGCAGCTTGTCTCTTGCTCATCCAATTGATAGATCCTCCAAATAGGTTATAGATATTCTATGATCAAGGTCTCCAGCCCAGTCTGCATCAACAAATCCATGTACATTTATTACTCTGTCTGGTCCAGGTCTTCCTTGGTAGTAGATTGCATAATCTGTGGTACCATGCAGATATCTGAAGACCCTCTTTACAACTTTCCAATGCTCCTTTCCTTGTTTTGACATATATCTACTCAAAACTCCCACTGCATGAGCAATGTATGGTCTTGTACAGACCATTTCATACATCAAACTACCAATTGCACTGGTATATGGAACCCGTGACATGTCTTCTTCTTCTTCCCGTGTCTTGGGACACTGCTCTATAGATAACTTTACACATATAGGAATAGGAACCTTGACTGGCTTACTTTCCTGCATGTTAAATCTCTGTAGTGCCGTCTCAACATATTTTCTTTGATTTAAACTGATCATTTTGTTTGCACGATCTCTTCTTATCTCCATTCTTAGAATGAAGTTTGCAGCACCGAGATCTTTCATATCAGACTTGGAGGACAGTTGAGACTTCACCTCCTTTATAACATCTTTGTTGTTTCCAATCAACAACATGTCATCAACATATAGAACTATGTTAATGAAGTGATCACCAACCAGTTTGGAATATACACAGTGATCAACTTTGCTTCTCACAAACCCCAATCCAAGTATGCATGTGTCAAAATTTTGGTACCACATCCTTGGAGATTGCTTTAGACCATAAAGGGACTTCTTTAGTTTACATACCAACTCATTATTTCCCTTTACTATGAACCCTTCCGTTTGTTTCATGTATATTTCTTCTTCCAGATCCCCATCTAAGAATGTTGTCTTCACATCCATCTGCTCTACTTCAAGATCAAAAGCAACATAAATATAAAGGAGAAATCTAATAGAAGTTAATTTTGCAACTGGAGAAAATATTTCACCAAAATCAATCCCCTCTACCTGAGAATATCCCTTTACTACCAAGCAGGCTTTATACTTATCCACTTTACCTTCTGCATTCAACTTCTTTTTAAATAACCATTTGCTCCCAACGGCTTTTCTCCCAGCTGGTAACTGGATTAGATTCCAAGCTTCATTTTTGTCCAAGGAATCCATTTCTTCATCCATGGTCTTTTTCCAGAGATGACTATCCTCTTAATTAACAACTTTCTTCACATTTCTAGGATCGTCATCAGTAATAGACATAGAAAAATGAGAGCGAAAATCAGGAGGGGAATACCTTTCTAGTTTCCTTATTTCTCAAGATGATCTCCTCAAAACTGGAGTATGAGGTTCTTCTTCTTCTGATTCTGCTCCTTCTATTGAGTCAGATTCTTCACCTTCTAACTTAAACTCTATTTTCTCTGGTTCCTTTTCCATTGGATTCACTTCATGTCTGGGTACTTCTTTGAGCTCTTGAAAAACAACATCTCAACTGTAAATAGTCTTCTTAGTTATAGGATCCCAAAGCTTATACCCTTTCATACCATCTTTATAGCCAATAAAGATACACTTCTCAGCTTTGTTATCCAACTTGCTCCTTTTCTCCTTTGGAACATGTACATAAGCATCACAACCAAAAAATTTCAGACGCTTAATAGAGGGTTTCTTACTAGTCCATACCTCTTGTGGAGTTTTATCAATCAGTTCTGATGTGGGTGATCGGTTTACCAAGTAACATGTTGTCTCCACTACTTCTTCCCAGAATTCTTGTCCTATCCCAACACTGCTTAGCATGCTCCTTGCCTTTTCCATCAATGTCCTATTCATCCTCTTAGCAACTCCATTCTGTTGAGGTGTGTATGGAGTAGTCTTTTGCCTTGCTATACCACACTTCTTACAAAAGTCCTTGAATTTGTTCCCACAGAACTCTCCACCATTATCTGTCCTCAACACCTTTATTTTCTTTTCTGACTGATTTTCTACAAGAGCCTTAAATTCTTTAAACTTGGCAAATACTTCATATTTATTTCGAAGGAAATAAATCCATATGTTCCTTGAGAAATCATCTATAAATGAAACATAATACACAGATTTTCCTAATGATGGAACAGGAATAGGTCCAAACACATCACTATGTATTAATTCTAGAATTCCCTTTGCTCTTGTAGCACCAGATGAAAATCTTACTCGATTTTGTTTTCCATATATGCAATGTTCACAGAAATCAAAATCCAGAGTGCAATCAGTCATACCTTCAACCATACCTTTACCTTGTAATGCTTGAAGTCCCTTTTCTCCGATATGCCACAATCTTTGATGCCATAGCATTGTCTTTCCTCCTGGTGCAGTCAGGGTTTGGTCATCTTTACCTCCTTCCTCCAACACAACAGAATTGTTACATTCATCAATGATGGTTTTTCCCAATAGTTTGTACAAAGTTCCATACCGAACTCCCCTCATCAATACCATTGATCCTCGAACCATTTTGCAACCACCATCTCCACACACAATCTTTACACCTGCAACATCCATCTTTTCGATAGATATCAAGTTTCTTGCTAGATTTGGAATGTGTAGCACTCCAGGCAGAGTTATAATCCTTCCATCCTTTAGTTTTATCTTGACTCTACCACGTCCAATGATACGGGATAGTGAATCATCTCCCAAGTACACATCTCCTCCATTATGCTTTTCATATTCACAGAACCACTCCCTATGAGGGGTCATATGACACGACGCACCTGAGTCAATCAGCCATGTATCACGTTCTGAAGGATTACCCATGGAAGCTAGGTACACATCCCCTCCTTCTTCTGAGGAGTTCTTTGCCTTTGTGGAAGGGGTATCCTCATATCCCTTTGCTTTCTCAAAATTCTTAGATCTGCAATCCTTTTTATAGTGCCCAGCTTTACCACATTTCCAACACTTCCTTATTCCTTTTACTGGGTATTTATATCTAACCTTAGATTTAGATCCCCCCTAGATCCTTTATTTTTGTTTCTCTCCTGGGGGGGACCTATCACAAACAAGGCATCCATGCTATGATTATCCATGGTTTTCCACCTCATCTTTTCTGATAATAAGGATGATACAATTTCATCAAATTTTAAGGTCGCCTGGATAGAACTACCTATTGCAACAATTAGGTTGTCCCAAGAATCCGACAAAGAACACAATAATGTAATATATTTATCTTCTTCAGCCATTTTAATGCCAATAGAGGTTATCTGATTTACCAGATTATTGTAGACATTCAAATGCTCTGTTACAGTGTCATTCTCATCCATTCTGAGGTGAAACAATTTCTTTTGCAGAAACAACTTGTTCACGAGGGATTTTGATTGATACAAACTCCCTAGTTTTGCCCATAGCTTTACTGCACTATCTTCACCAGATACGTTAAACAACATAGAGTCTGATAAGCACAATCGGATTGTACTCCTCACCCTTCTTTCTAATTTATCCCAATCATCTTGTGACATTGCAGTGGGTTTCATACCCGGATCCATAGCAATCCATTGTTCTCGGTCTACCAGAAGATCCTCCATTTTGAGCTTCCATAGCTCAAAATTCTAGTCGTTAAATTTCTCGATCTCGATTCTTTAAGTGCTCGCCATTCTCTTTCAATGCACAAATCAACACTACAAAGCTCCCATTGAACCCAAGTTTATCACAGACCCGAGATCTATCCACTGCGTCGAACCCTTAGCAGAAAAGGCTTCCCCTTGATGCCAAAATTGAGCTCTAATACCATATGTAAGTTTTAAACCTGTGCAGAGAAGTAAAGCATACAGATTCTTTTAAGCAAAATAGAGATCACAACACATCATTCACACCTAAACACATAGATTTACCCTGGAAACCCTTAACCAAGAAAACCAGAAAACCTTGGAGCCACACCTCCTATTTTCTCTTCATTACATTATGAAATCCTCACAATACAAAATATAGGTATTCTGCAACATCCAAATACCCTAATTCGTTAACCTGGATTAGAAAAAGCCTCCAATCCCTTAACCGGGATTAAGTTACATATTTTTAGACAAATTCTAAAAATAACCACAAACAGCTATAAATAGCTGAGCTACAACGCTGACATGCACACCTCCCCTCCATACGCACATGCAAATAATATAACCCAACATTCATATCCATTTATCAAGTCTTGTGTCTAGGGTTTTTTCCCAAGTACAAATATTTTTCCCTGGTATCTTCTCCTAGATCCTTAACCTTAATTCGACAACCTTTCTTGATCTAGGGTTTAATCTAGGGTCTCCTCCTTTTCTCTATTGAAGCATAAAGTGACAATAATCTTGCTCATAGTGACAATCGATCCATACTAGAGAAACATGATCCTTGAAGTGTCTCCCTTTAGCTACCTTAGTCTCTATGTCGTCCTAGATAGGACTCATTTGTTAGGTAGCTATTAGTTGTGTTACAACGGTTACCATAACTTTCCTGTGGCACATCAAAGTTTGGTCAATCTTATAACATTGTACATTATACATATTAGCCACTACAAACTAAAATTTCATTTTCAAAAGGGAAAAAATGTCATAGATATTTTAGGAGAAATGTTCACCAACAAGACAGTCTACGAACCAGGGTTTTTAAATGTATGTTGACTTTAAATTTTCATAAATTTCGAGGAAGATTTGTTTATGGTGATTCAAAAGGTGTTAGATAAAAAATAGTGAAAAACTCTAGAAAATATTAGTGGCCTCACATGGAAAGAGGTGGTGTAAACAATTATACACCTGGTAAACCTTTTGTATGCTTAACTATTACGGAATAAGAGAATGAAAAGGTGGAATTTGGGTTGTCCAATCTTATAAAAATAGTAGCGAAACTTAAAAATATATTGCTAAGAAACATGGAAATCAAGATATGGTAACTAAGGAAGAATTAGAAACATTCAAAGAAAATATGACTTGAAAGGATGGTCTCAAAGATATAAAGGAAATTTTGAATGAGCTAAGACTCCTCCTTACCCTAATTCACCTCCTAAAGAAGAGGATAAGAAAAACAAGAGGTTTGAGTCCTAGTCACATATTGAAATTGGAGAACAAGAATTTTGTTTCCCTAACACGTGATCATTCATTATTCCAAGATCTACATCATCTCATGACCAAGGAACTACTTTGTTCCTAATATTGACATGAGAAAGTTTGATGATAATTCTCTGATAACATGGATTATTCTAGATCGAGAAATATTTGATGTACACCTAATGTCGACTTTACAAAAGGTAACTATTACATCATTATATTTAAAACCTAATCAATTTGTGTGGTATCAATGGCTTTGTGAACATAAAAATGACTCTATTTCCTCTAGGTCTGTATTTATAGATGAATTGATAACACACTATGGGTATATTAAGAGAAACAACTTATTCTTTATCCAATTGATAAATATCAAGCAAAGAGCTTCAATTACAAAGATCATTAGTACTTTCAAAATTTGAGTCTCAGAGTGAAGAACATTCTTGATGATAGTTTGTTGGATCTCTTTATTGACACTTTAAAGGAGAACATTCAACATAAGGAACCTCTCTTTGAACCTATTTCATTGGAGAATGATTTTAGTTTGGCAAGAAAATTTGAAATAAAAATATATCTACTAGAAGGGATTCCACTGGTACCTATAGAGAGGGAAATGTCCCTCCTCTTGACCTTACTCAACCTAGAAGGTTGACACTTGAAAAAATGGAGGAAAGAAGAGGAAAATTGCTATGTTTAAATTGTGACGATAAAATACAATAAGGGGCATAATTGAAATGATAATAAATTATTCCACATATATTACGAAGAAAAATATGGTCAAGAATCAAAACAACATCAAGATCGATAACTAAAAGATAGTAATACAACCATATCTTATTATGCATTCACAGGAATTAACACCCACAAAACTATCAAGATATAAGGATATATAAAAAGGAAAAAGAAAATATTAATGTTGATTGATTTTGGCAATACCCATAACCTCAGTAAGTGTAAGTTAGCCAAACTTCTCAATTTCCTTAAATATCCAACACACAATTTTCAAGTAATGTCACCATGGAGGAGTATCACTACAACAAATCTTGGAATTAGCATCCCATTTAACATCCCTTTTTAGTGTAAATTTGTTTTTCCATTGAGTGGTCGAACTAGATGCTAAATGGGACACATCATGTACAAAACGTAAAGCATCTCAAATAACATCTTTTTTTTCTTCCTAGATAGAATCCTTTATGACGTTCAAAATATCATCCATTTTTTTGCTTCCAGAATAGCATCGAACTTTTATTCCTAAACAACGTTGAGGTTTTCTTCCTAAATAACATCATATTTTTCTTCCTAGAGATTTTCCACTTTTGCTTCCTAAATGATGTCCCCATTAGTGCCATATTTTCATCCTTAATAGCTCCATGTTAGCATCTATATTTTCATTTATGTTTGCACCATTTTTTCATCCAAATTAGCATCCAATGTTGCATCCATATGTGCGACCACTTTAGCATCCCATTTTTCACAACGTTTTACTTCCAAATATGCGCCAATTTTCGCTTCCAAGTTTGCACCAATTTTTTCTTCCTTTTTTGCATCGTGTTTTGCTACCAAAATGGTGTCAAATATTTCTTCTATTGTTCCACCATATTTTGCTTCCTATGTAGCCCCATGTTTTGCATCCAAAGTAACGTCTTATTTTGCTACCTTATCAATGCTATGTTTGGCTTCATCATTAGCGTCAAGTGTTGCATCTTTTTTAATGCCTAATTTTGGATCTCTATTTACTCCCATATTAGCACCATGTTTTGCTACTACTTTAACACCCAATTTATCATCGATTTTTACTCCCACACTAGCGCCACATTTTTCTTCCTGTTTAGCTCCTTGGATTTATTCGTATGTTGCTTCCTCATGAACGCCTCATTTAGCTTCTCATTTAGCATCCAGTTTTTCTTCTTTGTTGGCCACTAGTTTGGCTTCTACTTTGGCGTCCAAAATAGCATCAAAATTGACTTTGCAACTTAGTGCCAAGTTTTGCGCCCAATGTTTCTTCTAGATCTGGGACATAGTGGGCTTTTGTTTTAGCTCCTAGTTTTGCTTCTTATTTTTCTTTCTTATTAGCACCACATTAGGCTTGATATTTAACACCGACAACCATATCTAATTGTGTGCTAATATATTTATTATATCAAATTATTATAATTGTTTTCTTTAATTTCAATAGTTCTCATATATCATTTACTTCGTAATTATGAAATAACATAATAAAACCTTCAAATTAATTGCAGAAACCATTATTGAAATTAATTGCATAGCATTTATGAATTAATTTAACACAAACAAACAATATTTATTGATAGTAATATCATCATATATATTAATTTTCCATGAAAAGATCATCGAGAACTTCCAATATATATAAATTTAAAATATAATAATGATAACATCACCATTATCTTTCATCAAAAGAAGTAAAATTATAAAACACTATCACTTCAATAACCTATCATACAGATCGTCATATTAAGGCTAAAAGAACAAGTGAACAATATATCTATATCTATATCTATCTATCTATCTATCTATCTATCTATCTATCTATCTATCTATCTATATATATATATATATTGTTCACTTGTTCTTTTAGCCTTAATATGATGATCTATATGATAGGTTATTGAAGTGATAGTGTTTTATAATTTTACATTAAAATATATATATATTGCCTCTGTTTGAACGTCAACTAGATATATCGTGTCATGCAAGCATGTAAAAACCGATGTAAACATGCAATAAAAATAAGTTGAATAATAAACTGCTAAGCAACAAAGATGGGAAGAACGAACTTTGATCCCCAAAAAAGGTCCACAACTGAGCCCATTATTGAACAGAGTCATGCTCATCACATAGAGTTTTTTATTACATATATATATTGAAAATACCAATATCAGAAGAAACGATTTTTTTGATATCCATAACAAAAGTAAAAATGATCAACAATAATCAAAGTTTATATGTCAACATGAATCCACCATACAAATCAAATGACACAAAATGTAATATGAATTTGGATCATCATAAAAATAACAATGTGTGTCTAGTAACATGGAGAAAGCAAAATATATCCACAATCTCAATAGTAGCATCAATGGATACCATCATCATTATCATCGTCATCGTTCTCATCATCCTCATTTATCCCAACATCATATCCATAATCATTTTCATCTGATCCATCTACATCATTATCAACAATAAATTTTTCTAGTACATCGGTGGAAACATAATCATGGTCGTCATCTAAGCAGTCATCTTCACCATTTTTCTACAAATATTAAGAAATAATCAATTTAAATCAGTAGTATTAATTTCATTACATAATAAATATTCTATGTTATATTGAAAAATTATTGTGATAATTTATGCATTCTCACGAGTTTTCCAATCATGAATATAAACATCATCTCATCAACAAATAGCAACCACACATATCAAGTGTATCCACAACAATGCACACACTCATGCATACACAAATGTACACCATAAATTTTCATATCACAATAAAAGAAGTGATAGAGGCAAGGAAAAATAAACATCCCAATGATTATATATAAAGTGAAGAAAAATACGATATCACATATACTATTCACTTCAAAGCATTTTTTTCCTAAAGTGGTTAGATCATTAAATCTATATATATAACATGTTATTCAATCTATATATTTAAGAACATATTAACCATGGTTTTCATCTCTCAATCAAGTTCATGAATTGCTTACTTTATAATCTAAAAGTTAATTTAATAAAACATGCTTGATAATATCCCCTCATAAACATGACTAAAAGAATATTATCATAGATATAGTTTCTACCATATTAATCATATGATTGGTATAACAATCACAAAGCTTCATTGGAGTCATGGTTATCCAAGTACCTGCATGAGGTAACAAAACTCAATCTTGTTGCTTTGAATTCGTCTGGTATCCTTGAATCACCATCATAAGAGGGTTGAAACTTGTCATAACTAATAAACCGAGTCTTAGATGGACACAACATTAGTTAAGTTGGACACCCGAGTACCACTAGGGACACCCCTACTTGGTGGTTTCATTGACCGAAAGTTGTCTATTTTGATTGTTTTCTAAACTAGGGTTTTGCTCAGTGACATGCAGTACAATTTCTACATGATAGGTTGATATTTTGAAAAATGTTTCAAGCAAGTGCATGGGAATCACAGTCATATTACCCTTTCCCAAACACACTTGTAGAAGGTAACAAAACTCAATACTGTTGCTCGATTTGGTTTTTATGCCCCCGGTTGAAATTTTATTGGTGTCCCTTAATGGCCTTGGGAAGCGAGATGAAACTCGCCATAAATTGAAAAGTGTGACTCCGATGGAAAAAACATCAATTCCCTTGGATTCATGACATTCGAGCACCATTAGGGACACCCTTTTTAAGTGGCTTCAAGGACCAAAACTTGACTATTTTGATGGGTTTTTAAACTAGGGTTTTGTTAAGTGATGTACAATGCAATTTCTGTATGATAGGATAAGATTTTGAAAAATGTGCCCAACGAGTGTGTGAGAATCACAGTTATCTCTCCATTTTCCAAACACACTTCTAGGAGGCAACATAATTCAATTTCGTTGCTCGATTTGGTTTTAATGATCCCGGTTGAAAATTGCCTAGTGTCCCTAAATGACTTTGGTAAGCGACATGAAACTCGCCATAACTCGAAAAACATGGCTTAGATGGAAAAATAGTTAGTTCTGTTGGATTCATGACATCCGGTTACTTCTAGAGACACCCCTGTTTGGTGGCTTCATGGACCGAATGTTTCCTATTTTGACGGTTTTCTAAACTAGGGTTTTGCTTAGTGACGTGCAATGCAATTTTTGCACAATATTCCAAGATTTTGAAAAAATTATCGGGATAGTGCATGATCATCGCAGTCATCTTTCCCTTTCCCAAGGAGGAAATGAAACTCAATTCCATTGCTTAGTTTGGTTTTTATGCTCCTGGTTGAAATTTTCTTGGTGTCCTTGAATGACATTGGTAAGTGAGATGAAACTTGTAATAAATAAAAAAATGAGGCTCCGATGGACAAACAGTTAGTTTCGTTGGATTTGTGACATCAGATTATTGCTATAGACACCCCTGTTTGGTGGCTTCTTGGATTGAACATTGTATATTTTGATGGTGTTCTAAAATAGGGTTTTTCTCATTTGACGTGCAATGCAACTTCTGAAAATAGGCCAATAATTTGAAAAATGTGCAAAGTGAGTGCATGGGCATTGTTTTCATATCGACCTTGCCCAAACACACCTATAGGAGGAACCAAAACTCAATTCCATTGCTTAGCTTGATTTTTATGCTCCCGGTTGAAATTTTCCTAGTGTCCTTGAATGACATTGGTAAGTGAGATGAAACTCACCATAATTTGAAAACTAAGGATCCAATGGACAAAAACTCAGTTCCATTGGACTCGTGACATCCTATTGCCACTAGATATACCCTTGTTGGTATATTTATGGACCAAATGTTATCTATTTTGACGATTTTCTAAACTAGGGTTTTGCTCAATGACGTGCAGTGCAATTTCTATAGAATAGGAAAAGATTTTGAAAAATTATTCAAGCGAGCACATGGGAATCATATTCATCTCCCCCTTTCCCAAAACACACCTACACAAGGAAACACAAATCAATTTTGTTGCTCAATTTGTTTTTTATGCCCTTGGTTGAAATTTGCTTCGTGTCCCTAAATGACCTTAAGAAGCGAGATGAAACACACCATAACTCACAAACCAAGGATCCAATGGACAAACTGCTCTGTTATATTCATGAAATTTGAGTACCTCTTGGGACACCTCTATCCTATGGCTTCATGGACTGAACATTTTCTGTTTTGACGGTTTTCTAAATTAGTTGGGTTTTGTGCAATGACTTGTTGTGCAATTTATGCACAATAGGCAAAGATTTTGAAAAATGTGTCGATTGAGTGCATGGGAATTGTAGTTATCTCACCCTGTCCCAAACACACTTGTAGGAGGAAACAAAAATCAATTTCATTGCTTGGTTTGGTTTTTATGCCCCTGGTTGAAATTTTCCTAGTGTCCCTAAATGACATTGGGAAGTGAGATGAAACTCACCATAACTTGAAAACAAAATCTCTAATGGCCAAACCGTCAATTCCATTTGATTCGTGACATCTAAGTACCACTTGGGACACCACTTTCTAGTGGCTTCATGAACTGAACACTATAGATTTTGACAATTTTCTAAACTAGGGTTCTTCTCATTGATGGGTAGTGCAATTTTTTCCCAATAAGATACGATCTTAAAAAATGTGCCAAATGAGTGCATAGGCATTGCATTCATCTCACCATTCCCAAAGAGATCTACAGGAGGTAACACAACTTAATTCCATTGTTTGGTTTGATCATTATGCCTTGGTTGAAGTTTGTCTGGTATCCGTGAATGACTTTGGGAAGCGAGATGGAACTCACCATAACTTGAAATTTTAGGATTTGATGGACAAACTGTTAGTTCCATTGATTTGGTGACATCCAAGTACTGATAGGGACACCCCTGTCTGGTGGCTTCATGGACCAAACATTGTCTATTTTGATAGTTTTCTAAGCTAAGGTTTTGCTCAATGACGTGCATTTCAATTTTTTCATAATAGGGGAATATTTTAAAAAATGTGCCGAGGGAGTGCATGGGAATAAAAACCATATCACTTTTGCACAAACACACTTGCAGGAGGCAGCAAAAATCAATCACGTTGCTCGATTTGGTTTTTATACCCCTGGTTGAAATTTTCCTGGTGACCTTGATTAATGACCTTGAGAAACAAGATGAAACTCACCATAATTCACAAAATGAGGTTCTAATGGAAAAACTACCAGTTCGATTAGATTCATGACATCTGAGTACTATTTGGGACAACCATGTATGGTGGCTTCATGGAACGAACATTGTATATTTTGAGAGTTTTCTAAACTAGGGTTTTTCTCATTGACGTGCAATGCAATTTTTTGTATGATAGTATACGATTTTGAAATATGTGTCAAGCGAGTGCATGGAAATCACAATCATATCTACCTTTCCCATAGACACATATAGGATGTAACCTAACTCAATTCCATTGGCTAGTTTGGTTTTTATGCCCTTGGTTGAAATTTTCTTGGTAACCTTGAATCACTTTGGGAAGCGAGATGAAACTTGCCATATTTCAAAAACAAAGTCTCCAATGGACAAACCATTAGTTCCATTGGATTCATGACATATGAGTACTTCTAGGGACACCCCTCTCCGGTGGCTCAGATACTTGAATTTTCAAGATACCTTGCAATTTATACACTCCACCTCCACAAGACCATATTTTGGGACCAAATCAAAATCTAATTAAGAAACCAATATTAGATAGATGCTCCATCGTGATAGGTGTAAGGATGGATTTGAACTCAATTTTTTCTATCAAATTCTAAAATAGCATGCATTCTCCCTACTTGTGTGGTGACTAAATGATATCATGTGCGCTTTGGCATCTTCTCAATACTAGAGGAATGGTAGGCACCATCAAAACCTCTATCTTAAACAAGACCTTTTCCTAAAACCACTGTAATATATCTAGAAGAGTTCATGGTGCCAAAATTATTCTTAAGGGAAGTAAAAGGTTTTATTTTCCTGTTACAAAGACTTTTACTATAGTTGTGGAATCCTAAATTTCCCTTCTTTCTTGATGTAAAATGTACATGGAATATTGAAAATTAGTGTAAACATCTCTAGCTTGAGGGTCGAGCCACGATCATATCCCAATAAATCGCTATAAATTTCTATACAAATATGTATTGTATAGAAAAGCTAAGTGCTCAAAGTATAGGATTAAAGTATCCTAAGGCACATCATGGTTGATGTAGGGGATCAAGGTGATCAGATGAAGCTATATTATAGGATTAAACTATCCTAAGGCACATCATGGTTGATATAAGGGATCAAGGTGGTAATATATCAGGTTCAAAAACATTAGAAAGACATTATAAGCACATAGTCATGCTCTATAACATTGTACACTAATATCCCTACCTAATCCTACATCCTCGAAGGATTAACCAAGTAGAAATAACATGATCATCGACTCCTTTCATGAGAGAAGTAAGGATGTACCAACTTCGTTACCTTGTTGAATGTTAAAATAAATAGATAAAGAGATGTTTCACAAAACTGAATGCATATTCAATAATTTGTATTATATTCATCACAATAATTGGTTACATGGTTACACTGTTGAATGTTAAAATAACAAGGAAAATAAATGTTTCACAAAAATGAATGTATATTCAATAGTTTGTTTTTTATTTGTCACAATCAATGGATACACATATAGGGTTGTTTCAGGATGAATTCATCATCCATGATAAGATACCACTAATGAGATAAAAAAACCATCCTCGAGACCATTTAAAACACTGTAGTAACTAAGGTTTAGAACCCTCTACAAGACTTTGCACTACAAGACAACACAAGAGTTACTTTCCAATAGTGGAAAATCCGATAATTAAAGACAATGAATTACTGATTTGATAGAGGACAAAGAAATAAACAATATGTTAGACCCGTATGTTGTGAACACCTGTACAGTCAAGGAAGCTTAAGGGAATTCTTATTTTAAATTATATATGTTTGTGGATAATATCTTATTTTTGAGTAACTTGGAAGAGAATTTCTAGGACTGCTAGGTTTTGGCCCTACCGTGTTGATTCATACCTTCTCAATTATGTTTTAAATTTTCTAGGATACAGGAATATGGTTTCCTTTCCAAATAGCTTTCACTTTATTTAATATCATTACTGAATTTATAATTTTGGATACTAAGTTATTTTTCACTTTATAATTTGGATATGCAACATGTATGTTGTACCAGACTATGCTATGCAGGGGAAATTATTTGTAAAAGTTGATGTCTATATATTTGGGGTTGTTATCCTGGAACTTATCAAAGGAAGAAAGAACATTGATTACAACTTGTCACCTAAAATGCATATACTCTTAGGATGGGTGCCTTACTTTTTAGGAACTAGATATATCTCTCTTTGGCATACTTGTGAGGAGGTTGTTTAAGAATTTGGGTGAGATTTGGTTCCATAAACTCTCTTGTTGACCTTGAAAAATGTCACCAAGATCGTATAATAAGATTTTAATTCTAAAATGGTTGTGTACCTTGAAATATATGTTACGAACAACCATGGATAATTTTGGATCTAGACCTTAAAGGAAGCCTTCATTGTACTAATCTATTTCAGATTGATAGAATCATAAAGCACTAAACATTGGGAATTCTACAAGCTAGCTGCTACAAAATCTCATTTGGACATATGATATAGAGGATGCTTCTAGTTTCACTCAACTTCTTGGGTTGAGGATTAGAAAGAGTTTGAAGGAAGAATGGGTTCCCTAAAAAAATGTAGACATGTTGTGGGCCTGTGAATATGTTCAAATTTTTAGTCCCGGATCGATTTGAATTTCGATTCCAGTGCAGTTTTGGTGTCTTTAAGAAGAGTGGTTTGACCTTAGTATTCGATAAAGGTGGATGGATAACATCTCAAAGATAATTCTCCATTTTACTCTAATTGGATGAATTCTTGATGTAACTTTATGCTTCTTCTTTGTAGAATATAAATCTCTCATGTGATATCCTCAGACATGAACATGTTGACTCTTTCATAAAATACATCTTAATGTTAATATGTTCAGCTCATAGATAACAATTTATCTACAAAAAATTTTAATTAATCCAATGGATAATAAATAACCTTTGACATGTATAATGGAATTTTGAAAAAGAGGTTGCTAGACTTGTCTGATTCTTGCATGTTTAAGTTGCATGTGATACCTTTAAGTGATATGAAGATACATGTTTTCCCTTCAGTATACATGGGGATTATTTTTTTTATCAAATCTTAATAGTAGCTATGCACCATTTTTTAAAGTATAGGTTGTGATATAATGCGCATGTGATACCTTTAAGTGATATGAAGATACATGTTTTCCCTTCAGTATAAATGGGGATTATTTTTTTATCAAATCTTAATAGTAGCTATGCACCATTTTTTAAAGTATAGGTTGTGATATAATGATATCCATATGCTAATAGTTGGGTAGGTTGTGATTTAATGGTAGCTTGGAAACTTGTGGATTTTGAAAGGAGCGAGAATTGGTAAAAACAACAAAGATAAAAAAACATCCAATCTTATCATATGGGAAAATGTTCCATACAAGGCATCATACTTTGTAGAGAACAAGGAATCATACATTGTATATAACAAATTAGAAAGAAATTGTTCGCATACACACAAAAAATAGAGATTGAAGGCATTAATGTTGATCCAACAAAGATAATTGTAATCTCAAAGCTCTCAATTCCAACCACACAAAAATAAGTTCAAAGTTTATTATGGTGAGCCAAGATATGAAGTTTGATAAAGATGTATGGTCCATCAATGATTAATGGAAGAGGGAAAGTTTTTGTTCCATAGGCTGATTCAAAAGACTATGGTGATGTGATATCCTAGGACAATCTAGCTGATATTTTTCCTTATTGGCTCTGAGGCTTAATTAATATATTTAGAAATGATTTAGCAATATATTGTCTTTAGGACGCCTTACAGTACTCTATGGTGTTTTCTCTGATTCTAGAACACTCATAGAAGCCCTTTTTATATTGATATGGTCTAGTGAATTGTCCTTTCCTATTCATATTGAATATGAGATTTTCTACATGAGTGATATGGTATAAATTTGGGTCAACTACTTTGTTTCTCACTCATGCATGTATTGTTTCAAATTCCCATATTGGATTGGTGCACATATAATTTATGCAAACAGTTCATTCAAGTAATAACAACTGTAGAAATTTAATTCTTTAACAATGATTCACTACCCAAAATTCCACCATTGTAAAGCGAGAACACAATGATATTTATCAGCAATAATAAGACAAAATTAGACTTCTATTGAATCCTCAAACCTAGTCATTTCATGAGCTTAGCATATAACTCGAGTATGTTGAGAGTGGAGACAAAATATGGTTGTGTTGGGAAATTTATATGGTTAGGTTTGTAGTGCAAGATCCATAATGACTTACCTTGTACTAGTCCTTCAAGTCTTTTTTTCACTTAATAAATGCATTTGGAAGACTTGAAGTACTATTAAAAGGTAAGCCATTATGTATCTATAGTAACTTGATATTCATTATTTTGTATGCTTGAATGATGCAAAATGAAAAAATACCATAAATTTATAGGAATGATAAGCATTCATTAAGTGTTAAACTATCTACCAAGTCATCTAGAGTCATGCCAAGATATCTAAATTTCACTAAAAAATCATAAGTAACTTAAAGCTAGTGGTGGACGATGTCATGGAAAGGATAATTTCAATTTATATAGAAGTAAAGGATGAGAAAATGGAGCAACTCATCACCCAAAATGTATATAGAATAGTAAAAAGAAATATACAACTAATTCCATTTCACATCAAGAAGAATGGGCATTAACTATAAGTACTCTTAACCACTAGATAAATGGAAATGAAATGAGTTGAAATATTAGAAACAATAACTTCGAGTTTTCTTGCTGACAAGAAGTATGAATACTTATGTGATCATTTTATTCAGAGGTGACTTAAACAACCACTAACTTGCAATCAAGGCAAGAAACCATGTTCATATTAAAAAATAAATAAATAAAAATAAAAGTTAAAGATATACTTTGCCAATCCCACTATCATTTATACCTCGAAAGAGAACTAGAAAATCTCCCACAACTGTTCAAATTTGTCCAAATTCCCACTTGGAATGCCATTGTTTAAACAAAAAAAAAAAATTGAAAACATGAAAGTAGTAATTTACTCTGCCTGCCTATTAGATGCAGAGTCCCATAGTTGTACAACATAATTAGTCAAGCACATGCAATAAAAGTATAAATGGAAAAAAAGAATAAAACAATGTGATTTAGACCTTCCTTTATATACTCAGATATATATTATGATCACACTTTGTCTCTTAGGAGACAAATCACTAACAAAACAATAGACATACCTGAGAGAGAGATAGATAGGTAGTTGTAGGGAAGTGTGAGACAAACAAATACCTCAAGGTATTAATCAAAATAGTATAGAAAATAGGATGAAATTTCAATCCCATTTCTGCAATAAATAGCGGTCTTTTAGGAAAATCATACATCAAGAAAATAAAATCTCCTTTCAAATGTGTAGAGGTAGCCTTAACCCGCACTCTAGCATGTCCATCATACTACGGCACACTTCCATACATAGTAGCAGCCTCAAAGAGGCTAAAATGGAGCACAAAAAACAAATATAAATTCTAAACAGGCTCGACATGCTACAGCAGGATGAACAACCTCACCAATACATGCATGAGTGACATAAGCATAGTGGTGAGATACCTTATGACACATATATAATACATCAATTCTTTTTTTATCGGTGTGAATATTGAAGAGAAGATGTTAGTTCCCATTGCACTAAATGGTTTCTTTGCACCCTAGGTGGATTTATAAAGTTGTTTATTCCCATGCCCATATTCCAAACCTAACAGTTTTGATATCCTTGTTCATACCAAAACAATTATTTCAATTGACATAATGAATTACCTATTCAAAACTAGAGGTTGACATGGTTTGAAATCCCAAAAATAAATTCACACCTTATGTTAGATTTTTATCATTTAGTCAATGTGATCTTAGGATCTTATCTAAGAGAATAACATGCACAACAGTAGTCACAAGAGACAAGAGACACAAATAGTTTTCCTTGGGGAAACCATAAAGGAGAAAACCATGCAACTTGCTCAGAGATAGAATGAGAACCAATGGAAAAAGTAAAACCCAAAGACAAAAACATGATATTCGACAATTGTTCTTCTCTCACTTGTGTGAGCTCCTCTTCTCTCACTCATGCACTACAGTTGAGTGAGTGTGTGATCCAAATAGAGAGGCTCACTCTCTATTTATACTATTTTCCAACTTGATAATTACTTACTAGGGCCGACTTCTCTAGGAGAGTCTAATAACCCTAGTACCCTGAAACTCTGGGGAATATTTCCCCGGCTTACAAAGGATGGTTAAACTCTATGAATTTACATGAATTTATTACATTAATGATTTACTCGATAGGAACATTGGGGTACAAATAAATACAACATATAAAATATACAAGTGAATACATTCCAAAGTTACAAATACATCAACACTCCCTCTTAAATAGGAAGGTATTCTCTTGACACAATTCATCAGCACAAGTCTTCTTAATTGGAACATTCATCAAAGTTGGATCATCACTAGATCATCATCAAATCCAGATCATCACTGGATCATAATCAAAGCTGGATCATCATCATCATCACTACTCCCTCTATCTAGAGAAAATGGTGCTATCTCTCAATTATTCTCGTCATAGAAATTTCTATAGAGCCATCCCTTTTTCATGTTGGTTGTATGCCTATCCTCCATGTAGCTATTCATCAACAGAGCCAGCCCTTTTTCATTCTGGATGTACTGCCTTTCCCTTGCAAGGAATTCTCCTGCAGAGCTAGCCCTTTTTCATGTTGGATGCAGCACCTTTCCTTTGCAAGGATTTCCCCTATAGAGCCATCCCTTTTTCATGTTGGATGCAGCACCTTGCCTCTACAAGGATTTCCCCTACAAATCCAGCCCTTTTTCATGTTGGATGCAGCACCTTGCCTCTGCAAGGATTTCCACTACAGAGCCAGCCCTTTTTCATGTTGGATGCAGCACCTTGCCTCTGCAAGGATTTCCACTACAGAGCCAACCCTTTTTATGCTGGATGCAGTACCTTGCCTCTGCAAGGATTTCCACTACAAAGCCATCCCTTTTTTATGCTGGATGTAGTACCTTTCCTCTGCAAGGATTTCCACTACAGAGCCATCCCTTTTTCATGTTGGATGTAGTACCTTTCCTCTGCAAGGATTTCCACTACAGAGCTAGCCCTTTTTCATGCTGGATGCAGTACCTTTCCTCTGTAAGTATTTCCACTACAGATCCAACCCTTTTTCATGCTAGATGCAGTACTCAACACTTACATCTGACCATGGGAGGAACCAATCCCACCACCATGTCAAAAAGGATCACAGACTCATCACTTCCCCTTGGAAGGAACCTTGAACTGGAGAACACCAAGCTTTTTCCTAAAGTACTCAAAATTCACTCTGGCTAATGGCTTGGTCAACACATTAGCTATCTGTTCATCCATCACAACATACTGGAGCTTCACTGCTCCTCTCTGCACCATATCCCTGATATATTGATATTTGATCTCGATATGCTTCAACTTTTCATGGAACACTGAGTTCTCCGACAACTTCACACAACTCTGGTTGTCACAATATATACAAGTGGCATCCAACTAGAAATTAAACAAATCAGACAGTATCTTCCTCAGCCACACTACCTCACAACTAGTCGAACAACCTACGACATACTCTGCTTTGGTTGTACTCAATGCCACGCGGGATTGCTTCCTGCTAAACCAAGAGATCACACCTGATCCCATACTGAAGCAACACCTCAAAGTGCTCTTCCTATCAATGGCACTACCTACCCAGTCTAAATATACGTAACCTTCCAGGCTAATCTTCTGATCTGCCTCATACTTGAGCCCATAGTCAACTGTACCCTTCAGGTACCTCAGAACATGTTTTGCAGCAATCAGGTGAACATGTCTCGTATCTATCATGAACTAGCTCAATGTGTTCACAGCAAAGCAAATATATGGTCTCGTATTCATCAGGTACATCAATGACCCAATCATCTGACGATACATCGTAGCATCAACCAAATCTGATGAAGCATCACTAAATAGCTTTAGGTTTGATGCCATATGTGTGATCATGGCCTTGCATTTCATCATCCTGAACCTATTCAGGATCTCCACTGCATAGTTCCCTTGTCCAAGGGAGATTCCATCCGCATTCTTCCACACCTCCATGCCTAGAAAGTAGTGCATTATACCCAAGTCTTTTATCTCGAACTCGAAAGCAAGTCTCCTTCTTGCATATTTAATGCGTTCCTCTTTACCTTTCAGGAACAGGTCATCAACATATAATAGGAGTATCACTGTTCTTCTGCCTTCAACCTTGAAGCAAAGGTTGGAGTCCGCTTTACTCTTAGTAAATCCGAGATCCATCAGTAATCTGTCCATCCCATCGTATCATGTTGAACCTCAGGATCTTCTATATTCACTCCCTCTGAAGCAGAATGGCATTCTCCCTCTTCATTTTGTACTCTGTGTATTGAAACATTTTGTACTAGAGTGACAAGTAGCTTCCTTTGCTACTAATATTCTATGTATCCATCTAGGGTCACTGGATACCAAGATCCTGAACCTTTTCAAAATTTCTTCTCACGTCCCATCTCTGAGCTTGTCATCCTCTATAGGCTTTCATTTTCAACCTTGTAGCAAATGTTAAGATCTTCATCACTCTAGGTGATCTTCAAGCTCCTCATGTATGTGTTATACCATGGGTGTCTTTTGAGCTCATACAAGGCCCTCTTTAATTTGCAAAGCATGAGTCTGCATGCCATGTGTCTTAACTTCTAGTGGCTACGAATGTCTCTTCATAGTCTATGCATTCTTTCCATGAGAAGCCTCGTGCTATGAATCTTGCCTTGTATCCCATGATGTTTACATCTACTGCATGATGGAACTTGCAGATACTGCACCCTTGACATCATTCTTATTGAACTGGTACTCTCCTTCCCTTTCTTCTTGGCTACTTCTTCATAGCTGGAAGGATCTGCATCAATAATGTCACTCAACAGTGTCACATAACTAGAGTGTGTCTTAGGCCTCTTGAAGTCTCGTCATACTATTTTTCATTTTGGATTATTTATTGAACTATCGTCACTTGTTCTTCAGAACAAGTCTCATCCTTCTTTTCTTGTAGGCAATTGTACACCATCTTTCCTACAAGTCAAATACATTAGTTGTATGGTTAGAAACATTTCATAAGGAATATTCATAATGGAAAATTCTTATGCATAAAGATATAATCATGCAACTATTTTAGCCAATACAACATTCATCCATATCTCACAGAAAATTTCTAGATGCCTTCCATCTCTACCATGACATCATTGAGATTGTGCACTAATCCAATATGTCAACAAAGAGGTTTCATTCTAGATAAGTAGCAATGGAGAGTTGTATAGCACCATGAGCTACTTACCCATCACATGCATATTAGTAGTATACTATCATTAATGCAAGCAGTCTATCATGCATAACACATCAACTGAGCATAAACAAATGCATAACAAAACAATATCATGAAATGACAATTGAATACTTATCTTTATTTGTTTCATGGGTAGACTCCTTCTTTCAGCTTCATCATCTTCTTCATTCATAACAACAACATTTCTTATCCAAATGATAATATGGATAAGAGGTTCTTCAAGAATTGAGTCCTTCGTATTCATGCTCAGAAGTTTTCAGCTTCACCAATCTTGTCATCAAGCTGGTGTGATAGGTCAATTTGAAATGAGAACCTCAAATGTAAATAGCAAAAGATTAGATCTTACCGATTTGAGGTGTCCGTCTTGGTTCCAGATCTGGTTGATCTAGGGTTTGTCATAGAAACCCTAATTTTCAAAACTTGGAATATTTATGATCTGATTGGATAGAAATATGTGCCTCCTGAAGGCGAGCTGAGAAACATACTCATTTTCCCAAATATGTGATCAGAACTGCAAAATATCTAATGCCCTAGTTTTCTTCAATTTATTTTACAGAATTTCCTGACATTGTTTATGAAATATATCCGAAATTACTATTATTATATGTCTAATAATTTGTACTAAGGTAGCCTCATCTATCCTCTTTCCAACACCGTAGTTTCGAGCAGAATTGGTTTCACCAAGTGGGACTTATGAGAGTTTTCCCAAGATGACTTATTTCAGGACTGTTCAGCATAGCGAACTTGTACGGACTGCCACATGTCACTGTTTCACCTTCGGGGTCTGAAACTGTTACCACATAAATTAAATTCTGTGCCATATCTGGAACATCTTGCAAAATTTCATTTGGACCTTCGTGGCCCGAGATATAGCAATTTTTCGTAGGTGTCATGTTTAGGGATGAATCTAGGGAGAGGCTAGAACCCTTATTTGGAGGAATCATATCTCCTATAATATAGATAATATGAGGCTGAAATGTTTACATAGGGCACATTAGTAATTTATCTTAGACCTGTAAAATTTTTTGGCTCTTGATCCTTCTCCAATCTCGAGATATAGCGAATGCACCAAAATGCTAGTTTTAGTCTTTTAGGGTTTTCTGGTCCGAGGTGAAATTAGGGTTTGACTTTCCCAGAGTTTTACCCAACCAAAAATTTTGATCTTGGTCTCTAAATTTTTATTTTGAGGAGGAGATAAATCTTATGTTTGGCTCATTCGAAAATTCCTCTTTTGTGAAAAACCCTAATTTCCCACAGGAGTGAGAGGTCAAAAACTAAAAATTCTCGAAATCAAATTGTGCTTCGACAGAAAGATGCACCCTTCAATGGAGAGTTAGCCTAGCCTCCTTTTGCTCAATATATGTGGAGAGAGACCAAAAATTTAAGAATCCCTAGCTTCTGCAGCTGCACAATGTCTTCTTCTTAGGTTAGCTCTCATACCATGTTAGATTTTTATCATTTAGTCAATATGATCTTAGGATATTATTTGAGAGAATAACATGCACAACAATAATCAAAAGAGACAAGAGACACAAAGAGTTTTCCTTGGGGAAACCATAAAGGAGAAAACCCCGAAGCTTCCTTAGAGATAGAATGAGCACCAATGGCAAAAGTAAAACCCAAAGACAAAAGGATGATCTCCGACAACTGTTCTCTCTCTCACTTGTGCGAGCTCCTCTTCTCTCACTCATGCGCTACAGTTGACTGAGTGTGTGTTTCAAATACATAGGATCACTCTCTATTTATACTAGTTTCTGACTTGACAATTACTTACCAGGGCCGACTTCTCTAGGAGAGTCTAATAACCCTAGTACCCCGAAACTGTGGGGACTATTTCCCGGACTTACAAAAGAGGGTTAACCTCTATGACTTTACAAGACTTGATTACATTAATGATTCTCCCGATAGGAACATCAGGGTACAAAGAAATACAACATATAAAATATACAAGTGAATACATTCCAAAGTTACAAGTTCATCAACACCCTAAAGCTAAGAAAAAATATAAATATTGTGACAATGATGAGGAATTTTCCTCTCTATAGAAGTAGGTTTTATTATTAGAGAAATCCTAGAGACCTTATAAGGATTTGATTCATATTGTAATAGCGGCTCAAGATATTTGGCCAATATTTGAATACAAGATAACACAATTAGTTATTATGTAATCTATTGTTTGAAATTTAGTTGTTTTTGCTGGTTTTAGTTATGTAATTTGATTCACAAATTCAATACCTACATCATGTTGTATAAAAGCAGAGATAACCTTGAGTGGTGAAGACTCTTGATTTTGGAAGACAATTCCATTGGAAGTGTTGAGGTTGGGTATAATTGTTAGATGAAGAGTGTGTGGATTATGAATGAGTTGCTAAGAGAGAAAAATGTAGTTTGAGTTCACTTGACCACTCAAGGGCATTGAATCTATTGACCTAGTAGAAAATCATGATAACAACTAGTAGTTTAAATTTCCATGAAATATGGACATTATTTCACCCTCATACAATAGTAAAGTGGTAGTTTTTAGCATGTTTATGGGTAAAGACAACATCAAAAACTGCAAAGAAGCAATAATGTGGGTGAAAGTAACAACTACTCTCCAATTTTGGGCAATCTGTGGATGAAAAGGGCATAAAAAACCTCACATATCAATTATGGACCTTATTATATATGTAACAAGTCTCTCTGCATGGCATATGTAAACCATTCATGGATGAATGGTCTCCATAGATTAGGATCAAAGGAAGGATGTTTCCATACAAGGGGTCAAAACCTATCCTCCACAATGGATCTATCCACCAAAAAAGGTTGAAAAACCCTCAAATAGAGGACAACCCATCATGAATCCAAACCGTTGAATAATTCCTTAAAGAAGGCCTAACATTCCCTCTAATGGTGAATGCTACTCTGCATAGAAATCTGGAGGTAAATGGTGGCCTAATCGTTGGGCAATTCGCTACATGAAAGTTTGGAAAAGAAGGTTCTTCCCCATTATTCTTGGACTAAAATGGCTGTGATACTTGTTGTATAATAATTATGACGAGTGATAATCTGGAAACAACACCGAAGCTGGAATGTACTACTTATTAAAACAAATATTGAACTCTCTCTCAACTCTGCTACAGGAATAATGCCGAGAATAAAGATGGAAAATGTGCTTTCAGATTTGTATTGGTGCACTATCATCACTATTCTTCCAAAATAATAGATATGGATTCATAATTAGCTCTCCGTTTGAATGCTGCAAATTAATTTGAGTGAAGATATTTTATTGTAAGGTGCAAATTCTCCACATAGGTGATTGGAATTAAACAATTGAAATTCATCATTATTATGGCTGCAATTTGTTTGGCATGTTGTCCTTATGGTTCCACCATAGTTACCCAGGGTATGGATGGGATGATTTACCTCTAGTTTATGCATTTTCCAGATTTTGAAACCAAAAGATACAAAATCATGCGTGAGAAACAATGTTGTTGTAACAATGCAAATTTTCTTTTAGGTTGTAGCATTATTCTTGGTGAAAATATCCTCCAAAGATTACTGTTGATTGTATTTACTCTATTGTTGTCCTAAGAATAAAACAGGTTGAAATTTACCCCTCTTTGCTTGTTGTTTCTATACACCATCTATGTAGGTTACATTTCTTTCTAACAACTCTAGAATAACCAACACCTGTGTAAAACATGTACTAGTAATCACATATCATAAGGTGAGACATCAAACTTAACATGCTTATTAATATTACTTAGATTATATGTGAAACATGCTTATATAGGTAATGGAATAGCTTATACTATTGGCTATGGGTTTACCATGGTTAAACAATGAACAAATTATCATTAGAATAGAGTCACCAGACACTGATGTGTCAAGACTTAACAATGTTGACATAGTACAAAAAGACAGAAGGAACTGTTAGCAGGAATATTTCACCTTCTACAGACAGTAAGGTGTTCCATTGGTCTGAATGGTTTAGATCCAAAACAAATGAACGACAAAGGTTGAAGACCCTCCCTGGACGTCGTAGATACCTGGAATGTGGTGCTTCGATAGTAACCCTATGTACCTACAATCAGATCAAACATGCAAACACATCAAAGTTGCCAGAATATAATCTACTGATCCATGTTAGTGACTAAGGAATCTAACAACATATACATGTGAAATCAAACAACAACAGTAATGTGGGACGGAAATCTGTTTTGCATTAAGATAAAATGGAGAAGTTTACAACCAATTAAGCCTTAGTGTTGACATGCATCTCCATGAAACCAAAAATTTCATCCCCATAAGCTCCAACTTTGCTCTCTATGATTTCCAATGGCTTGGGCCAAGTGATCAATCCAACAGCATAACAATACCTTAAGAGTTCCCCCCTCAACCATGGACATGAGCTCATATTTATAAGGCTCAATGGATAGGAATGGTTGAGATATTTGTGGATGAGGTGGCCTCTAAGATCCTATGATGGGGGATCTCGAGCTCAACTGACCCACAATGATAGGGATAAGGGAGGACACAAGGCTCATGATCTGGAAGCCTCGAGAATCCTCTCTTTTTCCGCTTTTACCCAGGGTACCGCGTCTCTCCTCTTATGACAGAGCGGTTTAGGTAAGAACCGCTTATGGACCAAGGGCAACAAATGGTGGCACTGCTTATGGCAAATAGCAGAAAGGCGGTGCAAGCAAGGAACCGCCCATGGCTAACAAGGAAAGCGCGGTGCTAAGCATTTTTATGTAGAATTGACAGAAAGCATTGGTTTCCTCTCTAAGTGCTGGGATTAAGGACAAGTAGGTATGTCAAAGGTATTATCACATGATGATGACAGGATTTTGGCATAACAGGAACTTATGATTTTTAAGAATATGATCTCCGCATAAAGGCTTATGTTGAGGTCAAATGTTGGATGATGCCATGGAAAGGAGATTTTCAGTTTATATAGAAGCAAAGGAGGAGAAAATGGTGTCCCAAACTCATCTTCCTCCAATGTGGTCCAATCCACCATCCCCTATAAAATGAACACATGTTCATGTTTGTCTCAGGTTCCATGAACATCTTACACAAACTTTAGATATTTTCAATCGGATTTGTATGTCCATCTTATCTTCAAAGGAACAAAACTTGAACTAGTAGATTTCACATTTCACATCAAGAAGAATGGGCATTAACTCTAAGTACTCTTAGTAACTAGATAAATGGAAATGAAATGAGATGAAATATTAGTAACAATACCTGTCTATTGGATGTAGAGTCCCATAGATGTACAACAGAATTAGTCAATCACACGCAATAAAATTATAAATGGAAAAAAAGAAGAAAACAATGTGGTTTAGACCTTCCTTTCTATACTCAGATATATATTACGATCACACTTTATCTCTTAGGAGACAATTCATGAATGAAACAATGGACATACCTAAGAGAGATATATATAGGTAGTTGTAGGGAAGAGTGAGACAAATATAGACCTCAATATATTAATTAAAACAATCTAGAAATGAGGATAAACTTTCAATCCCATTGCTGCAATAAATGACAGTATTTTAGGACAGTCATACATCAAGCAAATAGAAGCTCCTTTCAAATGTGTAGAGGCAGCCTTAAACCCACACTCTAGCATGTCCATCAGACTATGACACACTTCCATACATAGTAGCAGCCTCAAGGAGGATGAAAAGGAGCACAAGAAACCTCTATAAAGTATAAACAGGCTCGACATACCGTAATGGGATAAACAAGAACCACAAAATCCCTAGTAAAGTTCATGGTAGGCACCAACATCAACACACTCACATAAAATACCTTAGAACAGTCAGCATACCACAGATACAGTCAAGGCAGCCCAAGGAACAGTCATGGTTCAGTCTAGCAGACTCAACAAAGCTCACAACCCATCTTAGCAGCCCAAAAAAGGCCACGACTTAGTCCAAACATCTCACAAAGGTCTCGGCTTTGTCCAAATAACCCACAAACAATCAACTCACATAGGTCATGGCTCTATCCAAATTGCCTTCTATTTATACACATTTTTACATAAATTTATTGAGTTGAATACATTAACATATGTGCAAGTGTTTTAAGAATAATATTCCAAGTACATGTGTTTCTAGAAATACTCACCTCCTACGGACATGAGTTGTTTCCCTATTTTGAAATCCTTCACAACTAAAACAATTGATTAACAACAATAAATAGCACTTTCCCTAAGATATGTAGATGTTTGGAATAAAACTTTCACCTACTACAAAGTGTGATGCTCTATCTTTTTAGAGTACTAGATTCATACCTGCAAAAACACATCACAACACACACAATATCAAGAGTACCAAATTCAATATACTATCTCATACCAATGACTAAGGAGTTTGATAATAAAGCTATTGATTAGAACACAATAAGAATTATGGGAAAGGAACCTTTAATGCATTAATAAAGACAATATAGATAGATTACAACCAATATTCCTTAGTGTTGAAATGTCTCCAATCAAACAAAGTCTTACCTTAAAAGCTTCAACTTGTCTTCCTTCTCACCCTATTTGGCCATAAATTTGGTGTTGGAGCATAAATTTCCTACCTTTACCCATGGGGGGTGAGCCACTACTTATATCCCTTAGGAGGATAGGAATGGTTGAGATTCTCATGGGTGAGGTGGAAGGGAGATCCTAAAAGGATGGATCTCGAGCCCAGGTGGTCTAGGAGTGTAGGGATGAGGGTGCCACGAATATGACCTTCTAGAAGCTTCGTGAATATTCTCTTTTTCCTTTTAAAACTCGAGCATCGCTCTTTTTCCATTGAGACGGGGCATTACCAGGGAAGCACCGCTTATTGTCTAAAGGGACAAGGCAGTGGTACCACTTTTTGTCAACTGAAAAGGGGGGTTGCTGATAGGGGTAACACTTATTGCTAAAAAAGAAGAAGCGGTGGTGGACACAAGTTCAAAATTATAAGTCTTGTCCAATGTCTAACTCCACATTTTGAGGATTTTAGGCATATTATGGTGTTTTGGTTCTTATCACATGATCATGACGAGAATTGTGTGTAACAACATGGTTCCAAGATCCATGCTTCGATGATCATTATCATATTGATCTAACATGAGCCATGTCACTATATCCATGGCTTATTTATAAAGTACAAGTGCAAGTGGACTCATCTCATGTCCAAGGGTTCCATGACCTTATCAAGCCACAAATAAACATTCTACCCACAAATGACCACAGAATGGGTCACTTGAACCACCCGTGTTCCAATTCCCATACCATGGCTCCAATACCCAAACTTCCATGTTCTTATTTCCATGTGAGACAAATGCAATCTACAAATACAATCAAATAGGTAGTTGTAGGGAAGAGTGAGACAAATACAATAAAATAGTAGTAGAAGCCTCAAGGAGGCTGAAAAGGAGCACAAGAAACGTCTATAATGTCTAAATTCTCTTTACACACTACAACATACTGAACAAGAACCGCAACAACCCTAGTAAAGGTCATGGTAGGTACCAACAACAACACAATCACAGAAAATACCTTAGAATAGTCAGTAGACCATAGATCCAGTCAAGTAAACCCAAGGAATAGTCATGGTTCAGTCTAAAAGACTCAAGAAAGGTCACAACCCACCTTAGCAACCCAAAAAAAGTCACAACTTAGTCCAAACAACTCACATAGGTCATGGCTCTGTACAAACATCCCACAAAGGTCATGGTTCTGTCCAAGAAACCCACAGATATCATGGTTCTATCCTAGAAGATCCCACCACTCAGTCTAAGGAATCCCACAAGGTTACAACTCAGTCCAATGAATCCCACAAGGTCACAGATCAATACTGTCAACCTCAAAGGTGGTCGTAGTTCAACATAATAGGATCAGTAAAGAACATGGCCTGCCCTAGCAAGATGCCAACAATATCCAACACAATATAATAATAATATTAATAATAAAACACATACATTAAAATATAACTAAAACAAAAAATATATATGCAAATGCAGCTCTCGACCCACCTCTGTTACACAACATTCATGGTCGATTTTCCTAAACTCGTGGATATTTCATCCTCCACTTCCGTAGATGGCTACTCAAGCATCTCGTTGGATCCAAATAACGAGTCCAAGAATACCGTTGGAGGAAAATAACCAGTCCAATAGATCATTGGGGCCAAATATTTTGCGTTGGTTGGTGGCAAGGATGTTTTGGTGGGTTTTGAGAGGCAAGTAGTTGTGAATTGGAATCAAAGGAAATTTTTGTGCATTTAATAGGCCACCATTTATACCCATTGAGGAAATTGTGATGACTATTCACAATTGTTGAGGGTTTAGAATTTTGGTATTTAATTGCGAGTGCTGCCATGGATAAAAGAGCATTGGAGAGAACCTGGAAGCTCTTGAAAAGGCATGCCACAAATTCTGTAGCTCTAGAGTCAAAATGACCTTGTTCCATTACAAAATCACAAGTAAGTTTCTTGCTTTACTATGAAATTTTAGTTGTTGCATGTTAATATTGGTTATAATTATGAACCATAGGTAGGTAGGTAGGTAGGTTTTTTTTAAACCTAGAAATCATTCATAAAAATATGTGATATAGGGATACTAGGTGTAGTTCTTAAGGTAGGTAGGTAGTTTTTTTTAAAACATTGAAGTGAAGGTAGTGTAATTTCATTCCATCCTAGAACAAGTTAACAAATGTGAGTGGCAAGTCATCATGAAAAAAGGGTCAAGGTACCACACTAGGAGAGGGGGGTGGTAGCATAAGGACCAACAAGGTTCAACACAAGATCGAAGGTCAACAAGAGTGGAATAACAAAGTTGGAAGAAAACCATTTCACCCACAAGAAAAAGGTGTACCATCAAGGTACATAAGTAACCCTTTTACCCACAAGACCGAGGTGTACAATCAAGGTGTGGAAACAACCCTTTTACCCATAAGACCAAGGGTCAAACTTTTATCTTCTCTCTCAAGGTATATAGTCCATAGATGTTCTGTACAATAATTCTAAGTTTTATCATCACCGTATAAGGAAGGTACAAATTATGAAACACTTCGAGTGACTGCAATACAACATATATAACATGCTTTTCATTTCATTCAACTTAACACTCCTAAAGGTCACTATGTTAAAGTTGAAGCATCCAAGGACAATAAATAACAACAATAGTAATAAATTAATGAACAAGTTAAACTAGCATATGTAAAGGAGAAAACAATGTGGTAACATATATAATACAATTTTCATTTCTTTCAACTTAACACTCCCAAAGGTCCTTGTGTTAAAGTTGAACCATCCAAGGACAATCAATAACAACAGTATTAATAAATTAACGAACAATTTAAACTAGCATACGTAAAGAAGAAAACAACGTGGTACCATATATAACATAATTTTCATTTCTTTCAACCTAACACTCCCAAAGCTCCCCCTATTAAAGTTGAAGCATCCAAGGACAACCAATAACGATAGTAGTAACAAATTAATAAACAAGTTAAACTATCATATGTAAAGGATAAAAAAATGTGGTTTAGACCTTTCAATACGTTCACAAACCCAACCAAGAAATCATAGCTGAAATAAGGTTTGTATCTTGCTGTATGATACAATCTATGACAAAATACCTTGGACCTTATAGTATTTAAAACTTTCATCATCTATAACATTCTAAAACATATTAGTAACAAATTTAACTATTCTACAAGATTTTCAAAAAAATAAATTTATGTACTTGATAATGCTAAAAACACATTCAATATAGAAATAAGCCTATGCATGGAAAACCCATTTATCCACTTGTAAAACTTTTGTTCTTGTCAAAGGTAACTACACCAATGTTAAAAACAACAGTTTTTTATAATCTATCAACAACTAGAGTTGCAATAGACACATGTAAATGACTCAACTACAACTTTAGATAAGTTACAACAACATATAACAAGAATCATGTACCCTACCTAGTCCACTAGAAGAAAAAATATAGACATGACACTCACCAGAGTAGGAAATGCACCAATTCCTTGAATAAATGTATGTATGAACAACAAAGGAAGTGGTGTCTATTCAACCTTCTCAAATAGCAAATACTTGGAAGAATTTTATTCCTACACATGCAATACAATTATAAATGGACAAAAAGAAAAAAGAAAAATTGAATATAATGGTGATTGATGTATGACTGGATGGGTTAAGGGTGCCATATTCAGTTGGTACTTTGGTGAAAAAAAAACTTTTCTTAAAGCATGTAGAACATGCATCTATAACCTGTTAGTAAGTACACAGATTGGGTTTTGGAGCAGAAAAATTAAAAATTTTGTACTTCAATGCATAAATTTATAAAACAATACCAGAAACACAAATAGTACAACTGTGACAATGCAAGATAAAGTGAAAACATAATTTTCATTTCTTTCAACTTAACACTCCCAAAGGTCCCCGTGTTAAATTTCAAGCATCTAAGGACAATACATAATAGCGATAGTAATAAATTAATAAACAAGTTTAACTAACATACGTAAAAGAGAAAACAATGTGGTTTAGACCTTCCTTTATATACTCAATTATATATTATGATCGCATTTTGTCTCTTAGGATACAAGTCACTAACAAAAAAATGGACATACTTGAGAGAGAAAGAGATAGGTAGCTGTAGGGAAGATTTGGACAAATATAGACTGCAAGGTATTAATAAAACATTCCAGAAAGATGTTGAACTTTCAATCCCATTGATGTAATAAATGACAGTCTTTTAGGACAGTCATACATCAAGCAAATAGAATCTCCTTTCAAATGTGCAGAGGCAACCTTAACCCACACTCTAGTGCATTCATCAGACTGTGGCACACTTCCATACATATTAGCAACCTCAAGGAGGCTGAAAAGGAGCACATAACAATAAAGGCAAGTCATCATGACAAAAGGGTCAATGTACAACACTAGGACAGGGAGGTTCTAGCACAAGGACCAACACAGTTCAACACAAGAAAGAAGGTCAACAAGAGTGGACATAACAAAGTGGGAAGACAACGCTTTCACCCATAAGACCGAGGTGTACAATCAAGGTGGGGAAATAACCCTTTTACCCAAAATACCAAGGGTCAAAATTTTATCTTCTCTCTCAACGTATATAGTCCATAGGTGTTTTGTACAATAATTCTAAGTTTTATCATCATCGTACAAGGAAGGTCCAAACTATGAAACAGTCCGAGTGACTGCAATACAACATACATAACATATTTTTCATTTCTTTGATCTTAACACTCCCAAATATCCTTGTGTTAAAGTTGAAACATCCAAGGATAAAAAATAACGGCAATAGTAATAAATTAATGAACAACTTAAACTAGCATACATAAAGGAGAAAGCAACGTGGTAACATATATAACATAATTTTCATTTCTTTCAACTTGACACTCCCAAAGTTACCTATGTTAATGTTGAAGCATCCAAGGACAATAAATAACAATAGTATTAATAAATTAATGAACACATATGTTAATGTAGTCAGATCAGTAAATTTATGAAAAAATGTGTATAAATAGAAAGAAATTCTCCTCATTTCATAATGGAAGAAAAGTGCTTAAGATCATCTCTAAATTTGGGTGGATAAGAGGAAAGCCACAGGTCTAGTTTATGAATTTTTTCAAGTGTTTAACCTCTAAAATTCAGGTCTTTCCACTGGAGTAGCAGAAACCACATGAATATTATGAGGCAACCACAGTATGAAATCAATCTTTGATCTCTATGAAAGATAGTCGTAGCTAGGAGCATAAGAAGTTTTTTTTGGGTGGTAAAGAGCTCTCTTAAAAATTGGGTATATAACAATAGAGGAAGGTCATTGACACATGACTTAAGGACATCGGCTATGTATAAGTTCAAGTGTGTAAAATATATGCTTTTTTGTGAACCTAGTGGACTGAGGAAGCCACAGTGGAAGTTTAATCTTCATCTCTGATTTCGGGTGTACAGTAACTGAGGCAGCTATAGTATTGATCTACGTTTACAACAGAGATAGTTAATTTTTTTTATTCTTAAGTTTGATTTCGATGGCTATATTACATTGAAGGATCCAAGCAACAAATAGTTGTTGAAGCTATTTTCCATTGTGTTAATACAACAACGATGGGTTGATTCTTTTTTGTGTGGATACAAGTAGTAGTCCAATGCTTTCAAGGTGAATATATAACCTTTGGCATAATTGCTATAGACTTGCAGAAGGTAGACTATGGCATCGACTGTTTTCCACATAGTTCAAGTCTACAATCAAATTACTGGTGTGACAAATCCATGCTAGAAATCATATTGTGGATAAGTTGGTGGACATGAGAAGACCCTAGATGACTAACATATCTTTGAAGACATGGTCATATGATTATGACCTTTAGAATATTGAGTTGATGACATGAAAAATGACAACGAGATGAAAGTAATGGGAAACCTATAGGTTGGTTGGACTCTACACATAAAGGAAAATACAAGGGGAAACCTACAGGCTAGTAGGTTGTGATGGAAACCTCCATGGGATTACAAAAGGACAAAAAAAAAACAAAAAATGGTAGCTCGTGTTTCTATGTTGGTTCTTTGGGTCAACAACATCCATCCAAAGACGTATTATATATGAGTAATTTCATCTGAGAGAGATATCCATTCACATCATCCATCACAGAGATAAATTAGTCTTAGAATGTAATAAACCATGATTTTATCTACTAGATGGACTCAGCCTTGCCAAAAATGTTCAACAAGGCTATCCAAAGCTCTAAGTCTAGGTGAGTGAACCAAGATGCCATATTAAGCAAGGGTTATGAAGAGACCAGTCTGGTAACATTACAAATGGGAATAAGAACTGAAACATATGAATGCAACACAAGACTAATGGGATTGAGGATTGAAGAGAATATTAGGAAACAAAGTTGCTTGCCATTGACATTTGTTAACTTGTTCTGGGATGGAATTACACTACCTTCACTTTAGCATTTTCAAAAACCTACCTACCTGCCTATGCTTCAATATTATAACCAATATTATCAAGGAAATGTTAAAAATTCACAGTAAACCGAGAAACTTACCTGTGAATTTAACTTACCTACCTAAGATTCAGTATTATAACCAATATTATCAAGAAAAAGTTAAAAATTCACAATAAACCAAGAAACTTAATTGGGATTTTAACCTACCTACCTAGGCTTCATTATTTTGAACCAATTTTATCAGGAAAAAGTTAAAAATCCATAGTAAACCAAGAAACTTACCAACGATTTTACCCTAGCTACCTACGATTCAGTATTATAACCAATATTATTAGGAAAAAGTTATCGATTCACAGTAAACCAAGAAACTTACCTGCGATTTTGTAAGGGAAGAAGGTGATGTTGACTCTAGAGCTGCAGAATTCGTGGCCTGCCTCTTCAAGAGCCTCCAAGTTCTCTCCAATGTTATTTTATCCATGGAAGCGATGGAAATTAAATACCAAAATTATAAACCCTCAACAATAGATAATATCCATCATAATCTCCTCAACGGGTATAAAAGGTAGCCTAATAAATGACAAAAAATTCCACCCAATTCACACTACTTGCCCCTCATAACCCACCAAAACCTCCTCAACTCCAGCTAACACAAAATATTTGGCACCAACAGTCTGCTTAGACAGGTTATTTGGTGCCAATGGGCTGGTTGAGTAGTCATTGATGGAATTGGAGGATGAAATCTACATGAGTTCTGGAAAATCGACCATGATTATCGTCAAACAGAGGTGGGTCGAGAGTTGTTGGGTCGAGAACTGCATTTTCATATAGATTTGTTGTTTTAGTTATATTTTCGTGTATGTGTTTTATTTTTATTTTATTATTATTATATAAATTATGTTAATTTGTTATATATTATATTTTTTAAATAATTATTATAAAACTCATTTAGTTTTATAAAATAATATTAATATAAAATTTAATTAATTTGTGTTTTATATAAATATAATATTTGTTTTAATGGTATTTTTGTTATAATAGTCACATATAATAAACTTGGATCAAGGACGTTGGTCGAGAAGAGTTGTGCACATCGTTAATCAGGTGGGTGGTGACGTCAGATGCAAAATTTACCTAGACACTACTGCAGAAATGAGGTTTAACCTGATAGTGATAAGAAGAGGTCATCACTACATTATATGTATCATATTATGCGAGGTCATGCCTGTAAGAGGTCGAGGAATCAAAATATTTACCCAAAATTTCGAGAATGTGTCAGGCCTCTACCTTTACTACATATGGATCTGAGACTGGTTCTGGGTCAGCACCCTAGTTTAATTATAATCGAGTATTTAATTGGTTAAAATATTGTTCTTGGTGCTTCCACTAGTTCAATTAATGGATCAACTGCTATGACTTTTAAAGGAACTTATCCTAGTGAAGCTACGTCGAATAGTGGAGCTAGTTTGACGGTCACAGATCATGATAGCTATATTGAATTTAGAAAATCACCTTAGTATGGGACTTGGGACTCTTACATTGAAGGATCAACAACTAGCTATGATAATTCTAGGTATCGATATGGTACGGGTTCTACATAATTCGTAATTTTAGGAACCTAATTTTACTTTGTCGTGCGCTTAATGGTTTGCTTCAATGGTGCAGCAGGGATAAATATGGTCAAGAGAAAATTCATGCAATTGCCTTGTTGGATCTCTGAAGATCGAGGTACATGGCACTATTACAGTCAAAAAGGATTTTCCAACATATATATCATCTGGGATTTGTGATCCCAAATATATTATATCTGGCAAGCAATATGAATATCTAAATTAGCACATCATCTACAATAATCCACAAATCCCTAACACTATCCCGACCACTTGGGAAAAACACTAAATATTCCTAAACCCACAAATTCCATTTTGGATTCAGAATTGTTAACCTACAAATGGTCGGAGATAGAGGGTAGACAATTTACAAAATTTACACTTCATTGTCAAAATTGCAATTTTCCATGACACAATTAAAAATGACTAACATAAATGAGTAATTCATATTCTTCTAGCTAGTCATTTTTTATGCAATGAGAAATCTTATTAAATAAAAAGAGGAATCAATCATTGATTCATATTTTGAAATTTTTGCTCCTTTTACTTAGACTTGTTTGCAACGTTAACACTAAAGGAGAAATCCCAAAACTGCATATCTTAAATGATGTTAATTATGAACATTATATGTCTAGAAATGATGACATAGAAGAATATATAGAAAGTTTCATTGTTCACTTTGAGGACTGTAATGAAAGAAAAAACCTCTTCACAAATGTCTTTAATGAAATTCAAACTGACAGTGATCTAGTTTATGATTTAGAACATAAAGAGGTGATTTATGATAGTCCATGGTGTCCAAATGAAGATGACATGTTTGATATTGAGGAGTTTCGGGTTCAGCGAGAATGCATTGATGAGCATGATGAGGCACTTCATCATTCACTGATGGTTATGTCAAGTCCTAAAATCATTAATCCACAATCTGAAAATGATAACAAGACAAACTCTATGACAACTGATTTTGAATTTTCATCCCATGGTACTAATGAGGTATAGTGTTCATCTTCAGTTTGTTCACATGAATCACATAAATCGTCTTTTGGTTTTCATGACATTATCGATACATGGTTGGAGTCATCATTTCACGAAATTTTTTTCATGATGCAACATGTACTTGATTTTTCCTAGTATGGTAGATTTGGGACTTGTATTATCTTTCTAATCTTGCATCACATAATGCATCAGTCCTACGAACCTACACATATCCTTAATATGCCCTTAGTATCTCCAACAAATGGTTTTGTCTTGTATTTCCCACTACTACCCAAACCAATTGAGTTTGGATGCGATAAACTTGATCCATTGAGTATATATCCAAATAAAAAACTTGCTATGAGATTACCACTGAAATTAATGAATGCCCTCAAGTTTCACTTGCCTATGACTCCACCATTGGAAGTAAAATAATTTCAAATCAATATTTTAAATTAAAAATTAAATCAGTTATTCAAGCTGAGATACACAGAAAATAGTCCATCATTGCGGCGGTAACTGCTAAGTTATCTCTATCATTGCGGCGAGATATGACTAGTTTTCCATGTTGTTGTGGTGGAATCTACCAAGCTTCTTCAAAATGAGGAGAATCTGGTGGAAAATGGAGACACAAGAAAATACCATAGTACCATAGTTTTAGGATGAAACAACACAATAAATTTATTCATGAAGGGGGAAGTTTCCAAGTGACAATAAATTTATTCCCGAAGGGGAAAGCTTCCAAGCGAGGTGGGCCTATGGCTAGGTCTGCTGAGAAATTGTAAGGGTTATATCGGCACTTTCAGGGATCGGAATCAAATTCCATAAGTTGCATTGTAGTTTGTGACAATGAGCTCATCAAGCATGGCCTTTTTTGCTAACAAAATTACCATTTTAACCAAACTCCAAAAATATATGTGAAAGCATTTTTTTAATGAAATTCAAGGCCTCATTCTTGTGAATGACCAAAGTTAATTTCATCCACTTCCCCACTTCTTGTGTTATATATAATTTCATTCCATTAGCATGGTGTTGGAAAGCAATGCCCTTCGGAGCATTTTCAACACGATTAATTTGAAAACTGGTAATCTTTTGATCAAACATTTGATATTCCCACCTGGATCAACACTCATCTATAAATATTTTTGGAGTACCCTCAGAATCTTTGATTCTCAAGGCACTCCCAATCGAAACTTAATTGATCGATCGATTTATGGGGGTTAGCATCAATTTATGTCAAATCTCATGGTCTTAATTTCTTATTTCTTTTGATCATCTGGAAAACTATAATTACAGAAGTTAGTAGCTCCTATTTTCATTCCACTTATCACTCATGCATGTTTAAAATCAAATGAATTTATTACTATTAATCCAAGCAAGCTACTACATGGTGTGATAACTGTTTTTGTTCAATTCATATAGGAGACCTAATAAAGTTTCTTCACTTCTAAATTATTTATCTCATCATGTCTGTCATAAGGTTTAAAAGTGTATTTAATATAATCTTCATGAAAGACACATTACTATACACTTATCCTTATTTCAAATTTTGTATGTTCGAAGTGAGTCATTGTTAAAGTTTACCATGAGGGGATAAGATGAATTTTAGAGTTTTGATATAGGTTTGGTTACATTATAAATTATTTCCCAATAATTTTTATAATAACCTTGATCCTAATATCATCAGTTATATCCTTAGTTGGTAACATTATTATGTTTTTTCAAGGAATGAAGGATTGGAGACTTGTAACCAATCAATCATGTTTTGAAATGATGAGTTTTCCAGGTTATTACAACATTATGAAAATATTGATCAACGCTGAGGTTATGATTGAAACTAGAGTTTTTTATATCCGTGTCACTTGAAGGTTGCCATCTGTCAATTTTTCATCTTACTAACATCACACTTAATAACTCGCTCACTTGACTTCCCTGTAGATCATCATGATCTGGTAATTTGTTTTCAAAATCTCATTTATCTGTCAACTCGCATTATGATGAACTTGCAGGGAAATTCATAGTGCTTTGATAAAATAGGTCATTTGCAGGTGTTGATGGAAATACGTGAACTGTGGATAAATCGACTGTATGTTTCAGTCTAGGTTTCGAAAACCCTCAAAGTTTGTGTAATCGCTGGCATGGCTCCGATGTCCAGGTTTGAACTCATAGGTGATGAGTACTTGCATGATGCTCCTGAGTGTCGTGAGTTAATACTTAGGGTTGGATGGCTAGGGTTCTTACAAAATTATTTTGGGTTCGATGTAGCAGCTTCCAAGGCGTTTGCAGAATTGTTTGATGGGGTTAATGCACGGGTTGGGGATATTGAACTAAGGTTGACTGAGGAATTTATTTCTCAAGCCATTGGATTACCACATATAAGTAGCAGTGGTACAAAGGCAAGCGTATAAAAAATGACGATTGGAAGGGGTTTCTTACCCCAGCTCATAGGCAAACTAAGTTTAAATCCGGTTTCCCCTCCAGGATGCTAATGAAGAAATGGTGTGCTTTGTTGGAGCTGATCATCAGGTGCGTTACCTGCGAGGGTAGGATTTCTCAAACTCAATTCTATCACCTTCGATTATTGATGATATTCAAAGGACAGCCTGTGAATATGCCCTATTTTTTCTTGAATAACTTACACAAAATGGCCTGCACATATCAAACTAATGTAGGGGATAAGGAGAGGAGTTTATTCCATCACGAATTAATTAAAATCCTTGTGTCCTATTGACTAGGAGAACTAGGTGAAACTTGGGATTCCTTCCTCGTGCGTAATGGGTTCGGTGAGAATGAAGAATGGCCCAGACAGAGGCTTAGGGTTAGACGTAAGCGTATAAAAAATGAAGAAGCTGAGCCTGAACTTGAAGACTCTGATTCTCAGGATAATTTGGGTGATGAAATATCCGAACCTAGCCAAACCCTAAGTATCAGTGATGTTAAGGTCAAGGTTGAAACAAATTCTGAAGTTCTTGCTGATAATTCTCAAGATCGAATGAGAAAACCACCAATCCCCATACCCTATCAAAACAAGAACCTTTCTCACTCACAGGCTGACATAGGGCAGACGCAGGCTGAATACTAGACTAGCCAAGTGATGAGTAATCAAGATATCCGAAGGACAACTTGCAGTATGATAACCGCTCTGCTTGATAGGAGAAATTTGAGCATTGGAGATATTCCTATAATCGAAGTAAGTGACTCCTCAGCACCTCATCCTAGTCCGGTTCCTATTTGTCCATATTTTCTTGATTTGAAGTATGTATCTCTCTCTGGAGATAATGCTGCTGATACTCAGCGAGTGAACCATGAATGTGATCAAGAAATTGATCAAAAGCGTTACCTAGCAGAAGAAGGCAGAAAAGCCTCGAACAGAGAATCAAAAGAGAAAATTGATCAAAACCCTCATGACCGAGTCATTTCGTCTCTACAAACCAACTTAAAGGAAGCTCAAGTTATCCAAACATTTTCCATGGATGAAATCACAGGTTTAAAAACGGAATTAATATCTTGGATTGAAAAATGGAATGTGTTGAGGGGAAAGAAGTTGAAATATAAAGAACAAGTTAAAAGGATTCTATTGAAGAATCAAAGGTTGAATAAGATGAATAGGATTGCCAATATTAGAGCTATCAGGTTCAGAGCCAAGCTGGATGAAGCAAGTAGAAGTATACCAATTCGACTGTCTGTCGAATCGGCTTTAAAAACTTGACATTTTGTTTTCTGCAATGAGTTCTAAATTTTGTTTTATGTTTTGAATATTCAATCATGCATACAGATGATTTCAAATTGGCCCTCACAGGTTAGTAACATTTTGATTTTGTCAATTCTTAAATTTTAGTGCATAGTTTGATTATTAAATGGAGATATCTGCAAAATTAAAATTCTGCAGACATCTCATTCATTTCTATATGAGCAATTAGTTGTATGTTGCTAACAGATTGTGTTTGGCATCTCCAGGTGTTAATGAAGCTATTGAGATGAGTCTAGATGCCATCCTACATTTGTGCTTTTTGACTATGTGCAGTTACTTATTGGAGGTTGTTTCGGGATTGCAACTGATTGTTGTTTTGTGGTTTCTACACTTCTGTTTCTAAAGCATTTACTAGTATGGATCATCCAATATAGTGTTAACACATTCTGGAGAATATAACACTGGATTTCTCCTGTAAGTTAATCTTTTTGGCGTGTTATTCTCTCCTAATTGTTACATAACAACATGCCTATGATTCTAGCCATTCTTGGACCTATATTTGGATAACATCCATATATTACCATAGAAATAGGAGTTTTAGTTAATTAGTTGTAGTTTGTAGTTCCCTTTATAAACAAATTCTAAACAGAAGTAAAGGGTTCGATTCCAAATAATTGTGGAGAACTGATATTTTACAGTGCTATAATATATTATGTTATGCTTGTGTTTCTTTTAGAACTGTTTCTAAAGATTACTGGTTTCTACAGAATACTGAGGACCTTAGCTAAGTCTTTCAGTCATTTCATACTATGCTAATGATGTTTCTCTTTTGTTGAATTTAATTTTCATATATATATATCGTTATAGTATATGTGAAACCATTATTAAATGGATTTTGAATAGTTACATGGTATTGAAAAATGAATGATTCGTTGTTATGTTAGAAGTGAATGAGTTTCTTCATGATTTTTCAATTTGATTATGAAATAGTGTTACATAGAGTATTAACTGTGTAAGCTGACCTTGTTTAGCCTTCATGTTAGGATTTGATTGTATCCATCATGTTTCAAGACTGTGTCAGATCTATTTGATTACAGGTTTTATTTTATGTTAAAGTATCTTGTGATGAGATATTATCTTATTGTGATTTAATTGAGATTTATTTCTGTTAATTGTAGGCTTTTATAACAATAATAGAATTGTAGATCACCTTATATGTTGAGACTTGTTATCAAATTAATAATCCATGCTCTTAGCTGAGATAGATAGCTTGCATTTAGGTCATTATAGGATAGAAATAGGAGCTACTATTTTTGTACTTAGCTTAAGATAGTCCTTAGTATTAGTTAGTCATTAGGTTGAATTTCTTTGGTTTGTCAGAGAATTTGGTTTAGTAAAACTTATCACCTACACCTAAAGAGACTCTCTAGTTTGAGAGCATATTATACAGGTAGCAGGGCCTTGATCCTGTGAGAGACAGTCACTCCAAACACATACAAGATTGCAGTAAGTCAAGTGTGTGGGCTGTCTTTCCTTTGTTGTCCTAGGTCGATATTTTCGGCCAACAAATGGCGCTAGAAGGAGGGCCTGAGCTTAAAGCTTAATGGCTGATCGATCACATAATGCTCCTACCAGTAATCAACCTACTTCCACTGTCACGTCCCCATCCCTCAGACCAGTGAAGAGGACACGACCATCACCGAAGCATACGGGCAAACAGCCACATGAACATGTACAAATCATCAATGCTGAAAATAAGAAACTTAACATGATCCATAACAGGATGCACAGATGCATAATTCTTCATTCATACAGAGTTACTCAATAATCAGTGGAAGCAACACACATACATTCCAGCATTCACATGTTCATCATAATTCGTAAAACAATAGATATAAATTGCAGAGATAATGTAACCAACAACACTTATCTTTTGATGAAGAATTCACCCCACAACCAGCTACGTCGCTGCAACGTTCCACCCAACCATAGGCCAGCGTGCTCATCAATCTCTCATCAACACTACCACCCCCGAGCTGGGCATGATTCCTCCAAGGATAAGGGTCAATGCAGGCTTACACATAGCCGAAGGACATAGTCAACCAAACCAACACCGTTGGGTTTACCAAGCCTTCAACAAACTGACCAAGCCAGCATAGTCCGAAGACCAACCACTGCCTACCGTAGCAACACAATCCCTTCACAGTCCTATGAGGAAGGCATAAGTAACCAAGGACAGTCCCAAACCAAAGATGAACCACAGCTCAAACCCACAAGGCAACGCAAAGTTGTCCTTGGCCCTAACGTGGCCAAAAACAACTCAGCAACAACCCAAACCAGGGTGCATCAACAACATAACCCCACAATGAATGATGGAAACAAACCACAGTCCACAAATGATAATAATAGCATCCCCAACATAGCCATGGGAAACTCAGCCAACGGATGTGGCAATAAACAGCCAACTCAACATCCAACCGTCCCTAACACATAATTACTCCATGCAGTTGTTGAAGAAACTACACAGACCGGAAATGGGGAAAGAGGACAAACTCATAGCTTGTGCATAAAGGAAGGACACAGTCCCAAACGGGGAAAGGAAACACACATGCACAGTCCGGAATGGAAACAGAGATCAGACTCTCAACAGCATCCCACAGTCGTGGAAAAGCAACAACAACCCAAATCGTGGGTTACACAAACAGCAAGCCCGAATCATGGGTTAAACCAACAGCAAGGTAGAAATCATGGATTAAAGCCACGGTCATTCACATACCAGCAGAAATCGGGCCCCCTTGAGGCCATTTCACCTGCTCGCTGCATGCACAACCAAGAAGAGCCGCGACTGGTGCATGAGGAAGACAAACTAACCTCCGCCTACGTGTCCCTTTGTGAGCGTGAACAACTCCCTTATGCGTGCGGATGAACAGACTTCGGCTCTGCGTGAGGAAGAACCGACCATGGAGAGAACGAATAGACCACCCCTGTGAAGGTTGGAAAACATGGGAGAGAAGAGTGAATGCCGTCGTGGGTGGAGTGGGCGCGTGAGCAAGGGGACTGACAGTCCTGCCACCCCACTCCCAAAACAATAACTTCCCCAACCACCAGTAGCCATTCCCAAATAAGGTGGTTGGATAAAACAATAAAGAGGTTGAAGAGGTTGGATGAGACAAGGAAGATAGAAAAACAAAACAAGGTGGCAACACATGGGTTTCCCCCCCCCTTATCCTTTGGAACCATGCCCTTTTCATTTCAACGTTGCATTGTCGTAGCTGGTTGTGGGTTTATTTTATTTGATGTGCGTATTTACATGATGCCAACCATAATGTGCCGGATAGCACGATATACCATCAGCAACTATCCCTATTTCCGAAACATACACGACCAAATCGATGGTGGGGATTTTGCCTTTAGCTCCTCACCATGATTAATTACATTATAAACATCATGCAAACGGGGTAAAAAACCGGGACGTTACATCCACCCTCACAAGTTTTGAAACATTGTCTACCCCGGTCTCTACATCACAACCCGAAATTGTAAATACCCCATTTTTAGATGCAGTTAGGACCATTATTGAAAGAGACCCAACTGTCTCACCAGTTTCCCCAGAATAGATAAGTCAAACATTAGAGGAATCACAAAGAATCTTAATTAGAGCCTATTCTTTCCAAACAGGAATCCCTCCGATCAATTTCGGATTGCCAAGTAGAGCTCATTTTCAAACCTTGGCAGTGACTGACTCAGCTGCTGATCCAATTGGAGAAGAGCCTCTTGAACCATTGAGAGGATCTCCTGATTATCATCTTAGTGATATTTTGAGAGGAGTGGCTAGCCATAACACTTCCCGACGATTGTTTCCTTCAGGTGGATCTGATCTACCCCCTTCACCTCCTGAATTACCACCTGATAGTCCCCGTGACCATAACAACGAGTCTTCATCAAACTCAGAATCCGATCCAGACATGGGTGACCGTGATCAAGGTAATCCTAATGCTGATAGACCATGGTTACGATGCGGTGCCATTACTATGCCTAGACTACATCATAACCTACCCAAACACCCTGATAAACTGCTACCTAAGTTTGACCCAGATGATAAGGGCCTGGCCGAAAATCACATTGAAAAATTCATCCTGGTTGTTCAGACTATAAATGTCCAGCATGAGGATGTGTTATGTCGACTATTCCCTTTAACTTTTGAAGGAAAAGCTGCAGTTTGGTATTTTTCCCTAACTCAAGGATCCATGACTACCTGGAGTGATTTTAGTCAAGCATTCCTGAACAAGTTTGGTGAAGATAAAACCCCTGCTGTGTTAGCACTGGAATTGGATAGAATTAAGATGGAGAGCAAAGAAAGGATAAAGGATTTCAATCAACATTTCCTTACTCTCTTGAATAAGATACCAGTAGCCTCCCAACCTCCAGAAGATATCATAATTGAGAATTATGCTTCAGCTTTACCTAAATACCTAGGTATGTTTGTGAAACAAGCTGGTAAAATCACGTTAGTTGAAACCTTCGAAGAAGCAATAAAGGTTGAAAATAATTCAGTAATGTTTGAACCAGAAAATAATGGCAAAACTGATGGTTCCCTTCGTAAACGCAACGAAACCCCTGCTAAAACCAACACGGATAAAAGAGATGCTCCTGCTTTCGCTGTAGAAAAATTACAACAAGCAATTAAGTCTCTTACAAATGAAGTGGTGATATTGAAACGAAATAATGGAGAAGGTACTTCAAACAGAGGTAATTTCAAAACTCCATACTGGCCTTTTACATCCCCAAATGCCAGGAAAAACACTCAGTCTAACATATCAACCAATGAGGAAGTTTTCAATACTATAAGAGTTGTTTATGCATTACCTGATTCTTCAACCGATCAAGAGCCAGATGAAGATCGTGAACCTAATCATCCTAGAACCAAAGAGGAAACTTCTGAAGATCCTCTCTCGCTTAATTTCCATTTCTGGGATAGTTCAGCTAAAGAAGGGGAGTCTAGTGATCATTCTGTCTTTGTCAACCAGCATACCCATAAAACAAGAAGTAAAGGGCCTGTAGATTCACAACCGTCACCAGCACCTAAGAACAGTCCCCAACATTCAAATCAGCAGCTTGCCACTCAAGGTATAGATCTCCAATATGACATCATAGAAGATCTCAAGAAACATAGGGCAAATATCAGCATGTTTGATTTATTGAAAATTTATCCCATGCCTGGGGGTTCAATACTTTCAAAATTATCAACCCCATCAACCACTAAAACAAAGAATCATCCCTCTATACCTTCAGTCAATAACCTTGATCCTTCAACCAGTAAAACAACAATAGGCTTTAATAGTAATATCAAAACAATTGCTGATAAAGATGCACTAATAGGTAAGAACTCCAAATCTACAACTCCACCTTTTCTACTAACGTTTGAAATATTCAACCGGAATGTTCATAACTGTATGATTGATTCCAGAGCTTCATCAAATGTTATGCCTTATTTGGTTTGTAAGAAGCTGAACGCCAAGCCCACTCCTTGTGAAATTCAAATTAGCCAGCTAGATCGGTCTAAGGTGAAAATTGTAGGAGAATTAAAAGGAGTAATGATAAGGATGGCCACTAATCCACAACTCTTCCAGGTTATTGATGTAGTGGTAGCAAACATACCAGATGTCTATGGGTTGTTCTTAATTCATGACGGGTCTCAAGCCTTAAAGGGATACTTTTCAACCGATTGGTCACATTTGTGGTTACCTAAAAATGGGAGACCAAATCAGATCAAGATCGATAGAGAGAGGTACATGAAACACACAATGACCGAGATAAATGCTCCCAATGAACCAGTTTTGTTCACTGATTCCATTCTAGGAAACTACGGATACGATTCTGATTTGGGGAGTTTTCCTGCACTTAAATCTGCATTTACCGATTCTGCAAATAAATCAAAAATTCTACATTGTGAGTTTCAGGAAGCTGCCCCCAATTTGGTTAACACAGTGAATAATGTAAATAATGTAATTACTCTTGTTGATAAGCCTTGGAATTTGTATTTTGATAGATCTAGATCAAAGGAAGGTGCAGGAGTAGGTTGCATCCTCCCAGACCCTGCAGGAAACAAATTCATGCTATCTTGTAGGCTGGAATTTTTTTGCACAAATAACACAGCCGAATATGAGGCCCTCATATAGGGACTCAAGAAGGCATTGGACTTAAAGGTTAAAGTTTTGATCATTTGGCGATTCTGAAATTATTGTTTGACAAGTCCACAATTCCATTCATTGCTTATCTAATCATTTGCAAAGTTATCAAAAGGAGGTATGGAATTTAATTTCAGCACTTGATGCCTTTAATATCGAATCCATTCCTCGTTTTGAGAATCAGGAAGCTGAATTGTTGGAAAATGTAGCTTCATGACTCATTCTCGCAGAAAATTTTCCCCTAATGTTTTTTCTATTGAATTGTTATTTAGACCGTTAATCCCGGATAACATTACTAACTGGCGTGTTTTCAATGATGATTCGCAGATTATTGCCTTCTTGACAGGGGAGGATGCTTTTAAAGAATCGGTAATCGAAGAGATCACACATGATGAGGATCTACACAATTTCTCAGTAATCCACCCACCTCGTCCCGTTGATCAATCTTTTGAACAGGTAAATTCGATCCCTACATCAATTCTTAGGCTCGAAATATTTTATGACCTGCATGATAAGTTCAAGGGAGTGCCTAATTGCAAGACAAATAGTTCCAACATGCGTTATGAAACCATAAACTTAGGCATGGAAGCAAATCCTCAAAATATCAATTTAGGGTTAGACTACACCCCAAACGAGAAATCAGCCTTCCTGAAACTGTTTAGTGAATTCAAGGACATATTTGCATGGTCCTATGATGATCTAAATACTTTTGATACCCAGATCATACAACACGTAACCCCCATGAAATCCGAGTCAAAACTGTTCCAGCGGAAACTAAGGAAAATGCACCCTGCCTTGGAACTAGCAGTTAAAAAAGAATTGAATAAATTGCTTACTGCCCGGATCATATTTCCTGTATGCCATGCATAGTGGGTGGAAAACCTTGTCCCCGTTAGGAAGAAGAATGGAGATATTCGACTATGTGTAGATTTCCGAAACTTAAACCGATCATCAGAAAAGGACAACTATCCTGTCCATCCCATGGAGCAAATCCTCCAAAAAGTGTCAGGCACTCAGATGCTGTCTTTATTAGATAGTTTCTTTGGGTACAACTAGGTCTTAGTTTCTCCTGCAGATCAGCTGAAACCCACTTTTAGGACACCTTGGGGAACCTATGCCTACAAGAAGATGCCCTTTGGATTGATAAATGTTGGGGCTACATTCCAAAGGGAAATGGACGCTGCTTTCAGAGGTCTGATAAATCACTTTGTCATTGTCTATTTGGATGACGTCACTGTATTTTCAAAAAACAGATATGATCACATCTCACACTTACGAAAAGTGCTTGAATGTTGCAGGAAATTCAGTATTTCCCTTAACCCTAAAAAGACAATATTTGCAGTAACTAAGGGAATTTTGCTAGGGTTTGTAGTGTCAAAAGAAGGGATCATGATTGATCCAGAAAGAACAGAAGCTATCTCTAAGATTCATTTTCCTACTACGAAGAAATCCATGCAGTTCTTCATGGAAAAGATAAATTTCGTAAGGATATTTGTTCCAAGTTTCTCTGAAATCGTGCGCCCACTACAAAATATGATTAAGAAAGACAGTAATTTTTTGTGGGGGGATAGAGAAAAGGAGTCATTTATCAGGATTAGAGAGGCCATAGCTGAGGCACCCGCACTTGTGAGTCCTGACTTTAAGAAGGACTTTATTCTCTATACTTTTGCATCTGACATATCTTATGCAGCTGTTCTTACTCAGAAGAACTAGCAGGAGGATGAAGTTTCTATCTCCTTCATGAGCTTGAATTTGAAAGGAGCTGAACTAAACTACCACAAAGTGGATAAACAAGATTTTGTTGTGTTCAAAGCAGTAAAACATTTCCGCCCTTATCTCCTTAAATCGAAAACCAAGGTAATTGTTCCATTCTCTGCTGTGAGAAATTTGCTGGTACAGAAAGACCTTGGAGAAAAAAGGGCACATTGGATGGCTGCTCTTCAGGAGTATGACCTAGAGATTAAACCCTCTCAAGTCATACGTGGTTTGGGGTTATGTAAACTGGCTGCCGAATCAGCACATCTTCCTGCTGATCAAAATGACATACCTTTAGATAATGTCTTGCTCCAAAAATAAATTTGTTTTATCCCAGACCCGGCTAGCTCATGGTATACTGACATTCGCACTTATCTTGAAACTAGCAGCGCTCCAGATCATTTAGACCCAAAGAAGAAAAGAGCAGTAAGATTAAAATCAGCACCCTATCAATTGGTAAATAATGTGCTTTTCAGGAAAAATGCAGATGGATTTTTACTTCGTTGTCTTGATAAGGAGGAATCTGATTTAGTTTTAACACAACTGCATGACGGTCCTGCTGGTGGCCACTTCGGTGGTGATACTACTGCTCATAAAATTTTAAGAGCAGGTTATTTTTGGCCAACTCTTTTTAAAGATGCCCATGCTTTCGTTAGAAGGTGCCAATATTGCCAGACCGCAGCTGGCAGAGTTAAGAAACCAGCTTTTCCTTTACAGCCTGTGGTGGTGGATAGGCATTTCCAACAGTGGGGAATTGATATCGTTGGACCAATAAATCCCTCCTCCTCCCTCCAGCATAAGTACATCATAACTGCCACTGACTATTTTACTCGATGGTCTAAAGCCGAACCCCTGTAGGTGGTTAATACAAATAAGGTATTGCAGTTTCTTGAAACTAACATAATCACCAGATTTGGAGTGCCTGAATCTCTCATGTTTGATAATGCATCTTATTTTTTTTCTGGAGAATTAGCTGAATTTGCACTAGAAAAAGGAATCAAAATCAGGTATTCAGCAAACTACTACCCACAAGGCAATGGCCTTGTTGAATCAACAAATAAGAACTTGCTGAAAATTCTGAAAAGATCCATAGCTGAGCATCATAGGAACTAGCATACTGTTATGTATCAAGCTCTGTGGGCTGATAGGGTTACTCCAAAATCATCTGTTGGTAACTCTCCCTTCTTTTTGGTATATGGAGTGGATGATATCCTTCCCCCAAATCTGTTTTTACCTTCATTACAGCTTGCATGAGCTGTACAAGAGACTGAGTGTTCATCCATCGAAGAAAGAATCAATATGTTGTTGAAATTGGAAGAGGAAAGAGAGAATGCTAAGAAACATTTTTAGAAACACCAGCAAATTGTTAAGTCATGGTTCGATTGGGGCTCATCCTCGAACAAAGAATTATGAGTAGATGATCTGGTTTTGAGATGGGACAAAGCACATGAATATAAAGGGGAACATACCAAATTCCAACATCTTTGGTTAGGTCCATATGTGATAGCAGGAAAACTTGGTCCTAATACCTTCTGTTTAAAGACTTTGCAAGGATAGCTCGAACCCTTCCGGTAAATGGGCATGCCCTTAAAAGGTAATTTCAGTAATCTCACATCATCAAGTCATTTCCATTTTATATTTTCATTTGTGTATATTTCTGCACATAATTTTGTTTTTATTCTGATTTCTAGTTAGAATTTTCGATCTTATACTTACCAATTATTTTCTTTGTCATCATCATCATGTTTACCCATTCAGAATTTCAGATGACAAGTCATGAAAATAATTCAACTTTTCAGATCATTTACTGTACAGAAGATTGCATATTTGCCTCTGTAACGCATCTCCTATCTTTTACCACAAGATCCAACATGAAGCATTTTGCATGGATGTAAAGAAGAACCTAATGATGGAATGTCTCAAATAGAAATGACTAAAATACATATCAGATCATGAAAGAGTATCATATCTAGGATGGTAGAGGGCAATAGAACCTAAACCAGTGACACTTTAAGGACCTTGTCCACCACAAATAGAATGGTTGTCATGCTGGATTGGGTTCTTGTTAAGTTTATGCTATTAAATAGAAAACGAGTAGACTCTTACTAGCTTAAGTAGACTAGTAGAAAGTCAAGATACTCACATAAGCCTATGGAAATTGAGAGATAGAGATCCCTTGCTTGAGATGCCCTAGATCACTAATGAATTTATGACAAGATCTAGGTCAAAATAAGTGCTAGGTGCTAATGAGTAAAATGCTACCTTTGGAGGTTTTAACTTAGTGACTTGAAAATTCCCAAAGGTAGTGATTTAACAAGACATTTAGTGGTCATCCTAACACTTGGAATTAAGGCTTGGGCTAATAATAATAGCTATATCACAAACCAGAAGCAAATGCAGGTCATAAACTGAAACCATGTTGAGTTATGGTGTAACTCAAGATATCCTCCATGCAGACTACTTGGAATGGAGGCATTTATCGGCTCAGGCAAGAGGGTAGAGTGTGAGATGCACTCTTCCATATTTCATGGATCTAGTAGTGGAGACATGCAGTGTATCTAGTCACTTTTGTCAGTTACATGCAAAAGTGTATTCATGCAATTTGATTTTTGGCACCAAAAGTGAAATTACGGTTTGGTGACCTAATTTCAAGTTGACTTATAAAAAGGCACTAGGGGTGCATAAGTTATTCATCTTTTGTGTGCATCAGGAGATCAGAGCAGTTGACCAAAGGAGGGTGTGCCATCTAAGAATGATGGGGGCGCATTCCTGAGGGAAGTGAGAGATCATATTCTTAGAGAGAAAGGAGATCTATCTTCGAGGCAGTGAGAGAGAGAGTCTTCATTATGCATCTTTAGACACTGAAGAGCAATAGTAGCAGAGTGAGCAAATGGAGGAGGTCATGAGCAGCAACACGTCACACGTGTGGGATGTGAGGGAGATATTGCACACATGTGGGAGGTTGAGAGAGCCCTAAGAGATGAGGGTCTTCTTCAGTGACTGAGGAAAGGTCTTCAGTGATCAATCAAAGACCGACTGAGTGCAACATAACTAGGACGTTTTTTTCTAAGTAGAGAGGACACATTTATAACTGTTGGGGATGTTTTTCAATGTTTGAGGATGTAGTTTCACTTTTAGATATGCGAAAAACAGAGCATATAGCTGAGAGAGCATTCTTCAGAGAGTACAATGTACAATGACTGATAGATTTTGGGTTGAGAAATCCACTGTGAGGGTGTACTACTGGGGCGTATTTTCCAAGGGAAACTGTTGCAGATCTAAGGCTTTGGCCCTTCAAGTTCATCTGCTTGATTATCTTAACTCATTATGTACCTCTTCTTTATTTATTTGTTGGCTATGGGCTCAAGAAAGTAGAAATCCCCAGAGTTTGTTGGTTTTCTCTATTGGGGTTTCCATGGTAAAATATTGTTTCATATGTGATTGACTGATTGAGTAAGGATTTTCATGTGTTGCAAGTTCTAAATAGATTTGAAGTATAGAAGATCTATCATCAGGTCAATGAGAGAGAGAGTCTTCACTATGCATCTTCAGATATTGAAGAGAAGCGGCAACAACAACAGAGTGAGCAGCTGCAGGAGGACGTTAGTAGCAACACGTCACACATGTGGGACTTGAGGGAGTTGTTGCACACGTGTGGGAGGTTGGCAGGGCCCAAAGAGTTTAGGGTCTTCTTCAATGACTGAGGAAATGTCTTCAGTGATCAGTCAGTGACTGACTGAGTGCAGAATAGTTGGGACGTTTTTCTGAGTATAGAGGACGCAACTATAACTGTTGGGGACATTTTTCAATGTTTAAGGACGTAGTTTCACTTTAAAATCCGAGCAGAGCATATAGTTGAGAGAGCACTCTTCATAGAGTTAGATAGAAAGTACAATGTTCAGTGATTGATAGAGTTTGGGTTGAGAAATCCAGCCCGAGGGTGTACTACTGGGGGCACATTTTCCAAGGGAAGCAGCTACAACTGATGCAGATCTAGGGAATTGACCCTTCAGGTTCATCTGATTGATTATCTTAACTCATTCTGTACCTCTTATATATTTATTTATTTTCTCTAGGCTCGAGAAAGTAGAAATCCCCACAGTTTGTTGGTTTTAATTGGGGTTTCTAGGGTAAATTCTGTGTCAGATGTGATTTGTTGATTGAGTAAGGATTTTCATGTGCTACAAGTTCTAAATAGATTTGAAGTATAGCTCATATTGGTTTAGTGAATACTGTTGCCATATTGATTATCCTGACTTCTCAGAAGTGAGTGGAGACCTCTGAGAAAAACTAATAAACCATAGGTAGCCACGCAAGTGGGGTGCACTCTCAAACAGATCAACACCTAGCCTAGAGGGTAAATGGGGTCAAAATGTGATAAATATCAAAAAACCTTTTGTCATAAGGCCGAAAATACCCACTTGTTGGATTCATAAGGTCCTACGTAAATTGTTTGCCAACAATTCTTAGGGGTTTTAACAAGTAGATTTTTAGCTGACAATTGGAATGCAAATGAAACAAGAGAAATGGTGATATTTCTTACTTGGTTTCAGTAGGAATGCCTAAGTGGTGACAACTATTCCTAGAAAGATCAACTAATAAGAAGATTAATGGAACTTTGGGTCAAAACTGAGTGCCCCTCTTCCTGCCAAGCAAACAACAAGAATGTTAATCTCATTTTCAAGATAAAAATTCAACCATGAACAAGAAATCTAGAGTGAAAATCATTAATCAATTATATTAAAATTGCACTCCCTAGTTGGTCAAACGATTTTGTGGAGGAAGCAAGAGGGTTTCCCACTAAGGCACCCTCTCCAAATCACTGCCACTATTCACAAGTTAGATTCACCACTAAAATGCCAAGCGTCGCCACCAATTTTCTGTAGTGCAAAGGAAGAATAGTATGCAATCACTATTTCAGACATCCACCACAAGAAAACACAAGTATGGTTGATTAAAATTCTCTTTACTATTTAATCCAAAATACCAAAAGTCTATAACAATGAGCAACTCTTCCCTTATATGAAATGGGAGAGAAAACTTCCTAGCCATTTCAAATTCAATGGCTGAGATTATAAGGTACAATATAAAGATCAATCGTTGATATTATCTCAACAAAATACATGAGACAAGAGGGGGGTGATTTCCCCTATAGTGCCTAAGTACAATGTGTAAGTGATATACAATGTAATACACAACTAGTGGGTGTCTAGGGGTTGTTTTATCCCCCTAACATCATAATATAACAGCTCCAAACCATACAAGATATAACCATGAAGTGGTTTCCCCAACAAGTGCGCCTCTCTCTTAGTGGTATTTGGCAAAGAGGGGCTAAATTTATGAGGTGGGCCCAATCATGAAATAAACATGAGAAATGATGTCTAATGTCCCTTAAAGCAAAATAAAAATAACCAAAGTCACTTTCTTTCCCACATTTCACCATTTGATACACTTAGTATACCATGGTCACTTTTAATTATTTAATTAAATGTTGATAAATGCCTGTAACTGATCATATCTTCCCATAATGGTGTTTTCCTTTTCCCAAATCACTGAAACAAGTGAATATATGGAATCAAAGACCTAAAATTCACTAGGGGTGACTACTTAAACACCATGGATCCATCTATAATGTCAACTGGTAGCCAAAATCATCTCTAATAATAAAATAATAAGCTTGTAAATAATAATAAATGTGAACTAAGGCCAATATCCATCAACTAAAGCATGTAATGGTTTGGTAGATGTCCATAGGCATAAATAAACATGAAATGACTGAAAGTAGTCACACCCTCCCCAGGACCCTGCTGGGTGACCAGGTCAAGGGTTGGCCAAGTCAAATTTGCTCAAATCTGGTCAAACATGGACAAATGATGTAACTGAGACAAAATATGAGCGTCTTTGCATGCATATGGTTAAGTGATTATATCTTAATTATATTAGTAGCACACTTAAACATTAACAGTCATAAAAAATGGCAATAAAAAATGCAAAATGAGCTTAAAACATGTCAAAATTGGAACAGTAATATAGTGTTTAGTGAAGTTATGGCCACATACATGCTTTCACATTCCATCCCCTTGTACACTTGAGATCACCCCTCATTCCCCTTTGACTGAGGTGGAAATACTAAACGCTCGGTCAAGGGAATTGACTTGTTGGACAGACTCAATGATCTCTCAAAGTGCAAGGGAAAATGGGAGCCACAGTGACATGTTGGACAAGAAGACACTTGGGGAGGGAGGTTCCTCACATAGAAATATAGTGCTTAGAAGGTTTCATTTATACTCTAACAAGCAACCTTTATTTGATTCATTTAACATTTGCATGACTTTCATTTCACATTCAAAATATCATTCAGATGATATTTTATTCACTAGACAACCTCCAAGGGTAGGTGCCCTGGATAGCCTTGTGGGATCCAAAAATGACTCGGTCTTACCACCATTCCCCGCCACCATCCATAAGCATGATGGATGGAGTTATCATTTTTTTTCCCTTTATAGGAAAATGGCCTTACATCATACAAAGGATGAGTGCTCTTCCCTTGGACACTCACTAGTTACAAAAAGATTTAATTGATTGTTCATTTCATTTCTTAGCCCTCTTACAATTTTAAATGAGCTTAAAGCACAACCACTCACAACGTTCACCAAGGGCTTACATTTCATTTCAACATAGGAATACTTACTTCGAGGACAATAGGAATACTTGCTTCGAGGACTAAGTCAGACATTTTCACACTCCAGAGCCGAGGCACAAGTAAAAATTGGGACCCATCCTAACATAGGGGTCACAGTGGGGTAGGCCTTTGATATCACAAGTCATGTCCATAGTCAACAAGGTAATCTCCTATAAGCATGGAGGATAGAGATGGATGGAAAGGTTGACCCTGCTTACAACCATGTACCCAGTACTTAACACCCACACTATCCCACTGTACACAATTGACAATCAAGAAGAGAGTGATCACCATTGAAATAACTAGCTAAGCTATGTCACATGCCATACACCTGCTCACCAATATACCTGCACCTAAGTTTTCTCTGCCATGCTAGAATGGCAAGGAAAACATGTGTTAGCCACTTGCTTTGCCAAAGTGAACGATGGTCTAAAGTGTTTCTCGAGGATCATGAGGGGTCAAAAGTGACATAGGCAACTGGCAATGTTGCTCTGGGACTATGGTTGTCTTTGAAAGTACTCTGCCACTGATCATCACTGTTCAGAGTAAGCTCTCATGTAATTGATGGACTCAAAGTTTGGGACAAAAAATGATCTACAACATCATGGTAGCCCTGCTATTATGGATGTGATAATAGTAACTTACAAGTGTTTGTCAAAATCACACAACCAAACTACTATATTTCCCATATTTGCATTGGGGATATCACAGGTAAGGCAATGTAACAAACATAAATATTAAATGAATCATAGTCAACATTAATAATTTTGCTATAATCTTTCCTTGGTCTTATCTCTCTCTACTATCTGCACAATCCCTTTCCTTATGTTGTGTTTTTCTAGTATTACGTGGCATGGAATCCACTCAAGAAGTTGTATCCTCATCATCTACAAGTAAACCATTTAGTATCAAATAACACCTAGGTGATAGCCAGTTTGACATATATGACCTCGTACTCTCCATTTTGAATCTACGTCTGATTTGCAGAGAATTCGAAGAGCCAACAAAGGAAGGGGCACATACCCTCAATCCATGGAAATCTAGATTAGCAAGAGTGTTAGTATTATTAATACTTCCTTGTCCAATTTGGTAATATGTCTAAATCAGGAATCATGTCTAAATCTGGAGTCCATCCAATATATTTTTAGTCACTAGCACCATTGGGTCCACTTGACCTAATTAGGGCACATATTCCGGTTACTAAGTGTGGGGATCAATAATTGAGGCTTACTGCCACTAATTTCACTTGCATGCATCAGTTTAGGAGCCTCCTAGATCAATCCCTACAATTTAGGAGCCACCGAGAGTGTTGATACCAACCTTCATTAGTTGAGTTCAGTTAGTGACTAGTCAAGCTGAGTTAGGAGTCAGTTACATTCAGTTATAGTCCTCTACATTCAGTTAGTGCTAGGTTTGCATGGCTGCATGCAGGAGAGGTGCATTTCTCACCTACCATAGTCTGTTAGCCTCAGTTAACAATGAATTAGACACTTGAGTTGTGTTTTAGAACTTCGTTGAACTACGATAATGGTTTAGACAAGGTTAGTTAACGAATGAGTCCTCTGATAATGATTTAGCCAAGGTCTTAGTTAACTACAGTCAAGTAGAGTCTAATGAATTCGAATTTCCTCATGTGGATTTGAATTGCTTGTGGCTATTTAATCCATTGTACCTCATTGTAATTATTATCTAATTACTCTTTGATTAATGAAAAGCATTCACAGTTGCAAGCCATTTTTGCACTGTTTCATTCTTCAATAACTGAGTAAATTGTGTGATCTATCTTGTGAATTGTGTGTTTTTCCATGTATCTACGTGCTCAATTTAATATGGTATCAAAGCCTCGGCGGAAAAGGCACTTCTCCTCCTCATATCTCCTACTGGATCATTTTTAGCAAAATTGCTCCTTCCAGCTCTGCACCAGAAGCAGAAGGTTTACCACTTAATACCCCAAGTTAAGGAATTGTTGAGCAAGCTTGATCAACTATGTTGGGTGTGATGAAAACATGAAATGTGCAAGATTTATGACCTTACGATGCCCTTTTTTTTTTTTTGCAGGTACAACTTCGAAATGAATTCATCAGTTTCTCTTCTCACCTGGTCCTCAGACTATTTTGAATGGAAGGTGAAGATGTTTGTATTTCTAAATAGATAAGATCTCTATTGAGTCTGATGGATTCGGTACACTTGGGGCTGATTTTACCACTCATGGTTTGTTGTTCATGGCTTCAACATATCAATTTCTTGAGTGTTCCTCACATGTTCTGAATCCTCAAGAGCCTTTTCTCACTTATCAGTTGATTTCAGTTGCTCTGCATGGGTCCAGTCTTCATCCGGCAGCTGTCTATATTTCTGATTTAGTTGAGCATATAATTCTTCTTCCAAAGAGGAAGATTCCTCCAGACATAATGATGGAGAGGTTCACATTCCAAGCCCTAAGATACCTGTCCATAGAAGAACCAGATTGATCCTGATTCTACCTGCTTAATTAGAAGGGGGGATTTTTTCCCATGTGGTTTTTTCCCCAGCTCCTTGTATTGAGCAGTTACTTTACTTTACTTGATGTAATGGGTGACCTATGGTCTTAGTTACCAGGGCCTAGGGATTGTCCAAGTTAGCATTCAATGGGGGTGTTAGGATTGTTAATCCTCCCTTGTCCAATTTGGTCATATGTATAAATCAGGAGTCATGTCTAAATCGGGAGTCCATCTAGTCTATTTTTAGTCACTAGCACCATTGGGTCCACTTGACCTAATTAGGGCACATATTCCAGTTACTAAGTGTGGGGAACACTAATTGAGGCCTACTGCCACTAATTGCACTTGCATGCATCAGTTTATGAGCCTCCTAGATCTATACCTACAATTTAGGAGCCACTGAGAGTGCCGATACCAACCTTCATCAGTTGAGTTCAGTTAGTGACTAGTCAAGTTGAGTTAGGAGTCAGTTACATTCAGTTCTAGTACTCTACATTCAGTTAGCGCTAGGTTTGCATGGATGCATGCAGGAGAGGCGCATTTCTCACCTACCATAGTCAATTAGCCTTAGTTAACACTGAATCAGACACTTGAGTTTTGTTTTAGAACTCCGTTGAACTCTGATAATGGTTTAGACAAGGTCAGTTAACTATTGAGTCCTTCGATAATGATTTAGACAAGGTCTTAGTTACCTATAGTCAAGTAGAGTCTAATCAATTTGAATTTCCTTATGTGGATTCGAATTGCTTGTGGCTATTTAATCCATTGTACTTCATTGTAATTATTATCTAATTACTCTTTGATTAATGAAAAGCATTCATAGTTGCAAGACATTTTTGCACTGTTTCATTCTTCAATAACTGAGTACATTGTGTGATCTATCTTGTGAATTGTGTGTTTTTCCACAAATCTATGTTCTCAATTTAATAAAGAGCTATCTTACCGAGGGCTCATCCCTTCCCTGAATTGGAGCAGTGGTGTGTCGAGCAATATGTTACAGAAAGGAGAGTTATCCTGTCCAGACTTAGCACTGAAATTTGTCTAGTAAAAAATTATTTTCTCCAGGAGTTTATGGAAATTGAAGATGATCCAGATTGGTTTTTTTTCAACAAAGAGTCACTTAGTGCCAAAATTAGAAAGTTATCTCCTGAAAGTAGACGATTTTTCTCAGAACCCTATTAGAACCCAAAGCTAAGCATCTCGTTTCTCTTACACCAAGTTACAAGGTCAAATTTTTCTTTGAACCAGCTCAAGCAGTGATTTCCATGGTATCTCCAATCTTGGGATATAATTATGACTTGGTGGTTGATGATATAGTCTTAGGGTTCCTTCTGATGATAAATTTGTCAAATCAAGAGTCCCCCATAAAATTAGACATCTTTGCATTTCTAATAGAACTGATCCATGAACAACTCAAAAACTTCACTTCAATGAATTTTTTTAGATAACAGTCATATCGATTGTTCATGATCCCTTACCACAATAAAGAGTTTTTTACCAGTCGGACCTGAAAAAGTATTTAGCACAACCTAACAATGAAGGCTTCCTAAATTTTGTCAATATTGTGATGTCAAAAGTCTCTTGCATGTTGTTTTATGAGCCTCCCCAAAGGATATTTCATGAGTGTAAAAGTGTACTACAGTTGAATCCTCAATCCCTAGTAGGTGATTGGTTCTGCTATAAATACCATAAAGAAATTTGTATCTATGGAGAAGAATTACCACCTTTCCATCTCCCTCTTTTCTTGACACCTAATTTGTTTGCCCTTGAGCATATTAGACAAAGGTTTAATTCTAGTGTGTTACATTTTGTCAAGCATAATAGTACTGGTACTTTTAGATTACCTCAGGAGGTCAGGATTTTCAATGTCAAATCTAGAGAATCTCAACCCATTGTGGAAGAAATGTTGGCTAGTTTAAATCTCCCAACTATTTTTGTGTGGAAATATGATCCTAAGGGAATCATATACGAAAAAAGAAAATATGTAAGGTTGACAAGTTACCCACATGAACCTCATCTAGAGCTTGACAAGATTGCCAACCTAGACAGCAAGGAGCAAGTAAAAAAGGTGTTATATCCTAAGCTTCAAGCACTATCTCATGTGATCCTACAACCACATAAGAAAAATGATTTTGGAAAGAGATCAGTCACCGAGATGAATATTGACTCAGAAATGGTAGATTCATATAGTTCGAGGAATCAGTCGAAAAATCCATGGACGGAGAAACAATCTAATATATTCATTCATCACAAGCCTACTCCTACCTCATTGACATCCATCATTCTTGAAATTTTTGCATCTAAAATCTACCCTCAAGAGGAGTTCTCATCCTCACAATGGGGATCCTTAGCAGCAACACATACTTCTCCATTGAAAGATGGATTATTTAGGGTATATGCTCAGATCAAGGAGGATAATACAGATATTCAAAAGTCTCTTTTTCCCAAGAAAGATATTTCTATAGGACACTAGGAGAGAATTATTTTGGCCCTTGATCTATGATAGGGAACACTCAATATGGCGATCTTAGAACCTATTACACCAAGGGAAAACAGAGTCCCCTCAAATTTTAACACGACTCAAGTTACCTTCAATTTGGACAGCTTCCACTCTAAAGACATTATGGAGCTACATAGGAATATTGGAGAAGGTGTTTACCAAGATGTAATGAAATACATTATGAGTACTAATAGAATGGAAGCTTCAGTCAATAAACTTGAACGCTTATTTAAGAATGAGAAAGAAACTACTAAAGCCAAGCGATTGAGAATCATAGAGTTAGAACAAAAAATATCCAAATTAGCAAAGGACCCAAATAATTTAGATCATGTCCTAAATATGCTAAGAGAAAAGGATAAGGAGATTGCAGCCTTGAAGAAGAGACTAAATATACCAATCAGTGAACATCCACAAATGGAAAATTTAGTGGCAATCCAGAAAAATCTAGAAAAAGTAATTGTTGAGAATCATATTAACAAAGAAAGGATAGTGCCTCTTGAGGAGTAAATAAAGCAATTACAAAAGAAAAATTGAGACCTCTCTCTAGACAAGGTCACCGTCTTAAAAGACTTGTCCATTACGGATCCTATTGACCAGTTGGCTAAAACCATGGGCGAAATGAGCATTAAAGAGGCTCATTTAAACAAGGTTCAAGCTGAACTAAAGAGGCTCATTTAAACAAGGTTCAAGCTAAACTAAAGAGGCTCATTTAAACAAGGTTCAAGCTGAACTAAGGAAAAAAGGTGATGAAGTTAAAGTGTTGAACAAGGAGTTGGTAAAAAAGGAAGTTACAATTTCAAAGCAAAATTAGGCTAAGGATAATTTGGATAAGAACATTCAAGCCTTGACCAAGAATGTAAGTGGTAATCCACTGGTAAGAGTATCTAGACACATTATTTGGGATCAAATTGCAATCCAGATAACATCTCATTGGAAGAAATTTTCTATTTCACAAGATGAATGGGAGTTGGTTCCTATGGATTCTAAATATGATTGAGACATAATCACTCAATTAGACAAGAAGTCGGACTCTACCAAACCTATAATTGAACTTCACAACAAGAAGACTTATAAGGAGTTTTGAGACCTAGCAATAAGAGACAGAACAAACATGGTCATCGAAGCAAATAAAGTGATTACTAAAAAATACCTAGCCCAAAGTTGTAACACCCCTATTTTGACCCTGTTTTCATTATATGTATATGATGTATATATTGTAATTAATCGTGGTGTGGAGCTAAAGGAAAAATCCCCACCATCGATTTAACGATCTATGTTTCAGCGATTAAAAATCATTGCCGATGGTATTTTGTGCTAAGCCAGCACATTATAATTTTGAATCATCATGTAAATATGAAATTAATTAAAAACCCACAACCAGCTATGTCAATGCAACAATAATGAGAAGGGGAATGATTTTCCTAAGGATAAGGAGGGGGGAATAATTAACCTTTGGGGCCATTAGGGAAATAATTAATAATAGAGGCTTCTTGTTCCCATAAGTTTTTTCTTCTAATTGCATAAGTATTTTCTTCTGGTTGCACAGGATAATGATCTATACTCTCCATTTCCACCTCCACCTTCTCAATTTCTTCATAAGTGTCTACCAAAGTGGGTATGACCAATCTTTTGAAAAACATGGCTAGATCAGGCCCAAGAGCTGAGGTGTAATACTCAATTAGGGCATGAGTCAGATGGTTTGTCAGCTGCATCAAAGTTGTTTAGGTAGGCAGCAAACCTCTAAGTGAAATTATGTACCCTTTCTTTCTTCTCTTTCTTTAGGAAAATTAAACCTTTCATTAAAGCTACGTGAGTTTTCTGGATTCCGTATTTGTTTCTGAACAGTCTCTCAAAAATATTCCAATTTTTTATTGAATTTGCCAGTAGGGAAAAGTACCATAAAGTTGCTTTTCCCTTTAGGGTATGCAGGAATAATCTGCATACTACATCTTCATGTTTTGTTGCTTGCAATCCTTCTAAATCCAGATAAAAACTCTACAAATGATCTTGCACAAGAATTCCTTCATTTGGTTCAAACTTAGGTAAGGATTTGTCAAAATATGAGGCATAGCATGCAATGTATGTGTCAGGTTTAAAGGAGATCTATCCCTCCAAGAAGGTGGTGGAGGTGGCTGATTTGCATTCACATTGGCCATGATTCTGAGTGAAGATTGAGGAGGAGACTGGACAGGGGTTCGAAAAGAAGAACAATGAGGGGAATATAGTCCTAACTGGTTCATAGGTTGGAAAAATTCTTGCAAGGCTGTTTCTACTAGTTCTTCAAGGTCTTCCACTAACACTGAATCTTCCAACTGAGGACGGTCCTTCTTATGATACTCTATTCTAGGTAAAGCAAGAATAATAGGTAACCCTCCAATATTTTTTGCATACGCACTGGTGATTCTTCTTAAATCATCAACCACCTCCTTATCAATGGGATAGAGATACCCTGTGGTCTTTTCTTCAGGAGTAGGTCTTTGCGGGATATTGGTCTCAGAACTGTCACCGGTGGGGAATTACGAGAAAATGGACTTCCTCGTCTAGCCATGCACTGGTGGCCCTTCTTCTAGCGCCAAAATTGTTGAGGCCTAAAAAACCGTAGGTAAAAATAGTAGGGATTCTCCCCAATAAGCGCTCCCAATTAGCTTGTTATTGTTTGGTATGGGGAATCCATTCGGTTTATGGTCCGACTATCGTAGGTCAAGTAACGGTTAAATATTATTTTATCGATTGCAGCCCGGTCCACTGTTTAAGTGTATTTTTTAGTTTTATGTTTAGGTATGATATGCAAGTGCCTAGCTAAGTGCAGTCAATAGAGATAACGAAGAGCGTCACAATGTGATGCCCAAGTTCTTACCTCTCGTCTTACCTCTTTCGCTTCTAAATCATAAACAAAGAAATACTAACTAAGACTATATAACCTATCCCTAGGGAGCAATACTGTAATTAATAATGAGTAATGTACTGCATAACATGCATTTATAATACTACAGATAGTTCTTTATATTTCTGAATACATGCATATAAGTCGACAGATAAACAAAGAGATAACTCATTGTCAATTAAAACATTCATTACTTAGATAAGATTTTGGAAATTTCACATAAATAAATAAGAGCATATTCAGAACATGAAATAATTCATGGGTTAGAACGATCTCATAGTTCATAGAAACAAGCTGAAATAGAAGTAGTTCACATTCAACCAGTCTATTTCAAGCATTTGAAACTCCACAGTGCTTTCTCCAGCTGAAAATATAAACTCTTTATTATAAGATGAAATAGTTCTTCTTACAATAACATTGCACAAAGATAGCTTGAAAAAAGGCCATTTCTTACATCAAATTCACCTATATTTATACAAACAGCAAAACTCTTGAACTGTCCTCTTTGCCTTTTGGGCTTCCCCTAACCTTTCGTTTACAATTTTTTGTCCTTTAGCATAGGGACTCAAAAAGATAAATACAATATATACAAAATTAATAAATAGTCCAACTAGGATGGTCCATCATTCATTGTCTTCACCCATCCATTACCTTCCAATTTAGTTTTCAACCAGACTGACTTCTTGACTTATGGCATGGAGGATCTTTCTCCCCGCTAGAACTTTTGTTGGATAAGCCTCCCTGTCTCTATTGTGTCTCAGCTCTGATTTGGTGACAAAACGTGCCTTTGGTAAGTTGGATAGTATGCCTAAATCATTCTAGTCGGTTGTCCCGATGTTTGGCACTGTGCAGAACTTCCCCTAGTCACTTGAGATGTTGTTGGCTAAAACTGAAAGCTCATGTACTACCTGTGTTGAAAATATTGAATATGCGCCCATGAAAAATGAAAATTATAAAACTGTGTTTCTTAACATATGTAAAGAGGGCAAGAGAAATTAAATGCTAAAATACTCCTTGAAGAGTATAAGAAAAAGTCCAAAAAGCAATGGTTAAAAATATGCCGACCTTATAAAAATATGTCCCAGATGAAAGTTGCGATTAGCTGTGCTTTTAAGCACTGGTGAAGTCCCAAAGGGTCATATAGGCAAAAAAGGCCATGGAATAAAATGATGGTCCTACTCAACTTGGGTCAATCTTGATGTAGTCATGATGCCTAAGTTGAATAAGCACTCTCTAAACAACTCACCCATTTGTGAGGCGCTGCCATTCCTTGTGTTGTTGTTTGTCCGAAATTGGTAATAGTGAGTATTCCCTTTCCATTATCCAAATTGTCATGATATTAAGTAGGAAGTCATCCTTTGTCTTAGCCTTGTCAATTTCATCCTTCACCCTTCACTAGCAAATTGGCTACAACTATGAAGTGAGTATAGTCTTGAAAGTCTAAGTCTGAGTAATAATAAATAAAACCTTATATATGTATTGGTTGATGTACCGCCAGTGAAATGAATGCTACTTGTTGTGATTGCTACTTGAATGAGTTGTAGAGCATGTCTTATCCTTTTACACTTGCAGCAGATGGATCACAATCTGAGTTATTATTGGTGTCTGATTAGTTACAGATGGGTATATTGTTTATTGGATATGATTGATTATCAGATAGAGACCTATGAGGGGTATGAGTATACACCTTAGATGGATTTGGACTCTCTGAGTCTAATGAGACGGTTTATTTCAAGTTCTGGGCACTTATAGATATGATCAAGCTCATTCTACCTCTCTGATGCAGTTTTTATTCACATGTTGATATGTTTGAGCAGGGAGATGTTTTAGTTGGATCTCCTAGGGTGTTGTATGGGAATAGGGGGTGCAGCCACTTGTTTGTACCATATTACCCCCATCCTAGAGAGCCTATTAAGCTCAGTTTGACAACGCAGGCACCCTAGGAGGTTGTTTTGACAGGATCACGTTTCCCGAGGCAGATTAAAAATGATTAAATGGCTATTGAAGAAATCAATTTGGCTATTGAGGTAAAGAAATGGCATGGGATGAGTCACAATAATGAGAGTGATGTCTTCCACACCTTCTCCAGCAGTTGTAGCACCTGATTGGGCCCACACCTATTTTTGGGCATTTTTATATTATTTTTTGGAGCTTTTGGGAGGCTCACGATTTCCTTAAGGAGGCACAAAGTCAAAGAATTAAATTATTATATTGTTTTATTGTGCCATGGGGACACCCAAAGGGAGTTAGTCAAACACTCCTTGAACCCACCATGTGCTTCATTTATTTATTGTTGAGTGGGTTACCCTTTTTATGGGTGGTTTAGTCCACTTTGGTAAACTATGGTTATATTGATCCATGTGTTGTATGTTGAGCTCATCTCAACCATTGATTAGAACATTTCATCTTGTAATATTAGACACTCATTTTGAAATTGGTTAGGATTCAGTTATGATTGAGGTTCTCTCATTTCTATTTAAAGGAGAGAGCTTCTCATTTGTAAGGGATCTTTGGCTCTTCGATCTGAATAATAGAAAGACTTTTTTGTGGATATTTTTTGGATCTGCTTTGCATCTGATGTTCTCAAATGGTGATTGGATAATCTTCAGCTTCCTAGCATTGTGGAAATTCTTGTGAGATTTATATTTTTTTTCTATCATTGTTTTGCCTACAAGAGGGCATTTTGGATGGAGCGTTTTTGCAGGGGGACCTCAACTCACTTGGTTTTATTCGTCTTGGATCAAGGGGTTTTCATTAGTTTCATTGTGATTTATAATTACTTCATTTTACTTTCTTGTAGCATTTGGTTTCTTTATCTCGTATTGGAAAATATGATATTGTTGGTGTTTGCTCATGCAGGATAGGGGGCGCATCGATGGCTTGTGGCTTACATCTTTCATAGAAATCATTGGGATCTTCCAGAATTGATCGTGATAGCAAAGATCATCACTGTTAAAGACTTCTACAAGAATTTCCAGGAAATATCTAATAGGTTAGTCTTTTCTCTTCAGATCTCATTCCATTGTACCTTGATTTACATCTTTCTGCAAAAACTCCTAAATACTAAAAATCCTAAAAAGCACTAAATCTGGGAATAGTTCGATCTTTGGCCAAACCATTTCTGGGTTTCATAGATTGGGCCTCTCATTCACTAAATATTCCACAAATCTGGTCAAACTCCTGCTGGTTTGACCTAGATCTGATTTTTAGCGAGAAAACTGCAAAACCCCCCACTAAAAATTTGACCTGCTATGGTTTTGATTTTTTCTAAATTTTGACTTCACAGATGGATAGATCAGGTCCAAAACAGTCCAAATCAACCCCAATTCTGTCCAAATTCTTTGTAGTTTGACCTAGATATGAGTTTTTGACTGAAATAGCCCTAACGCCCTCACTGAAAACATGACTTTTCCAAATTTGAATTTTTATGAAATCTGACAAGATAGGCTGATAGATCAAGACTTAAGCACTCCAGAACACCCCCAATGATGATCTAGTTCTTTTCAGTTTTCCCTAGATCTGAAAAATTGGTTTTCAACCCCCCTAGCCCCCTCATCAGATTTTGACTTTTCTAGATCTGATTTTTCTGCTGATTTTCTGATTTGGGTTTGTAGATCAGGTTACCCTGATCTCATTTCTCCTTCAACGTTGAGGTGTTAGCCTCTAGGTGACCCTAGAATTGTAGATCTACTTCTCCAAGCCCTAGCGCTGGTCCTCCATTGAGCTGGTTTTCTTGTAACCTGACTTTTTTGGGCTAACTCCTTTATGGGTTCGTAGATCAAGGTATATCCCAGGTGGGTTCATTGAAACATTGAGTTGATGCTGACTCCATTTCCAAATGCACATAAGGCACTGATCTCCTAGCTAGCGCTAGCCCTAACTTGACCTCACTCCCATTCCCTTTGCCAACACATTGATAACTCAAGTCACCTACCTATCACTGAGTCTGTCTCCTTGGTACTCGACAGTCCCAACTTTGTCCTTGATTACCCTATCATAGTTACGTTTCCCAAGATAGTGGTCATCTTCACCAGTTGCTAGTACCTAAACCCTAGAGCTAGGGTTTCCATTTACCTTACACCTTACATACCTTAAAGCCCCATTTGGTCTGTTCTAGTGTCTAGGTCTGATTTTTCCTGTCGAGACTAGATCCGGATCTCGCCCATTGTTGTCTTGGACTAGGATAACATAAAGTGAAGGCTGCCTTGATTGACATGACAACCATCCATTTGGGAGTCTAGGCAGTTGTGGTTCCACCCCTTAGTTGCTTTCCCCTCTACCATCCATCCTAGATCCACCTCACACAGGTAACTACAAGTCGGGTGATAACATTTTGGTGCCATTGCCGGGGAGGTAGAGGCCTACCTTGGTTCAACATACCTCACCTTTCCCTATGACATATCTTTTTTTGGTGAATAAATTGTGTGGTTCACCTGGCGACTCCACCCCGTGACTCCACTGAGGATCGTACCCAACATATTAATCTTAAGTTCTTAGAGCATACCATAAATCATAATGAATTCAGATGTATTTCTAAGGAACATGAAGGAAGTAACCAAAAACATGATTGAAAATACAAGACAAATAAACGAAAGGGATAGATGGAGGTCAGACTACGGGTATGAGGATGATCTCGAGCATGACTATGGATATGAAACTAGTTATCACAATCTTTATGATACCCACCAACTTCCTCACCCATGCAACAAATATTTCCCAAACATCTCGAGTGGACCTGTAAGTCGACATGAACCTAGAAGTCAGTCCCAGTCAAATCCTTATAGCCAAGTAACCCGAGTTGTGAAAAAGCAAGACAGACAGTCTCCTTTTGATTTTTCTGAAATATCGGGGACACCTCATCCTATGCCAAACAATTACATTAGGAGGATGCCCTAGTTCAATGGAAATAAGGATATATCTATTGAAATTCATCTGGATATACTGTGGGATTACATGGAATCTAGAGGTGTAAACAATGAAGATGTTTATATGCGAGCCTTAGGAAAATCCTTGCAAGGGGATGTTCAACTATGGTTTGATCATTTGGCACCAGGATCCATCACTGGGTATGACATGTTCACAGATTTGTTAATTGATAGTTGGAGTAGGAACACTGATGATTCTTTAGAGTGTGAATCTAGCAATGATTATAATCAGTATATTGGCAATTTGCTTTCTCGATTGGATCATTCCTCTCCTAAAATGTTCCAAATTATGAGCGTGCCTACAATCCATAAAAATGTTACAGAGTACTTTGAGGATAATGTTTCAAAACCCCGTGCTGAAATTAAGAGGGATATCAATCAAATCATACAAGATACTTTGTTATTATTACCTGAAGCAGTCACGGAGCAAATCCTGTATTTGATCCGTGGAAGGGAACCTGATCACCATCAAGAAGCATCCATAGTTGAGCCTTCCATTTGTGAGTCCATTAAAGAGCCTTTAGAAGAGGAACTCCATAGTCATTGACTAATAGATGATAATTTGAGTCAGTATCCAACCTATCCAAATCTGGATTTAGACCTTGATCATATCACTATAAAAGAAGAAAAGGGGGGAATTAATAAAACTTCCATTGAAGAGCAATCATGTGGTCATATTGTAGTTAAAGACCAAGTTTGTGAGGATAGAAATCAACATAGTGATGTTTTTCCTTATCAAATGAATGATGATGATCATTTATCCTCAGTTGAATGTAATGAACAATCTCAAGAAGAAAAAACACATGATGATGATATAATAGTAAGCGAGATTGATCTAGAACCTTCCTTGTCACATCTTTCAAACCGGAATCTGTGTCCCAATAATCATCAAGAGCCTCCAAGGAATGATTCTTGTAATGTTGTTACTATTCCTCGTCATATTTTTTATCAAGGTGATTTGGCTGAGGAGATTAATCATAGTGAGTCTAGTTCTTGGGATGTTAGTTTTAATCTTGCCAATTTCTCTAGCAAATGTCCCATATCACATGGAAGATTGGTGTTAGCATCTTTAGGTGATCCAAATCAAGTCTTAATTTGTCAATCCACCCTCCCATCCCAGCTTTTGAAGTCCTCTATGGTATCATGTGGTGCAGAGTCTGGAAAGTGCCAAATGGTCAATGGTAAAACATTTTATCTCCTTTCATCCTTGGCGCATAATGCTTTCAACTTTGCTAATTTCTTTGATTGGGTGAATGAAAAGCTCTATAAAGACCAATTCCATATTTTCTCATTTTATAAACAACAAATGGGGTTAATCTCAATATCCGGTTTAGTGATCTCTATTTGGTCCCTATTTTGTTTCATCATTGATCATAATACGAGTATGATTGAGTATGCTGACCAAAAAGATGAGGGAAACAATGATGGCCTAGGAGGGGTGAATCATGTATCGTATTCTTTTCTAACATCAAATTTAAACTTGCATAAATTTTATGATCCTATCGATCTATGGATAGAAGAAGTCTACAACAATCAATCTCACCCCTGGCATGATTTCATTTCTCTTTATCCATATCTTTCTTCGATTTTCAAACAACAAGTTATAATGGCTTTAACTTTCATTTACATTACTTACAAGCCATCATTGATTTGTTCTATCATTAATTGTAAAGAAAGCTCAATAAATTTGTTTAGCAAGTGGTTACATTGGATTTATGATTTTACCTAACACTTGTCTAAACTGGTTAGAGTAGGGTAGGTAGACCTGAATAAGCCTTTCTCGGCAGTAGTGTAGAACATGCACCTTTGCCTGAAGCTTGTCTTTGAATCTCTTAGTGTAATTATGTTTTCCTGCAAAGTAAAAAATCAAACTTTTATTGAAAATTTATGTTTATAGATTAGATTTATTTTCTGCTTTTCAGTTTCATGCATCTTTATTTTCAGTGTTTATATATTATCCACATATTGTTCTGACGACCGGTCTGTGAGTTTGGTATAGCTTTGGACATGTTGCAGGTAGTCTGGTACATTCTTGGTAGCGGTTGCAGAGCTGGATGGATTAATCGAGGATGCGAGAAGTAGAGTGCGAGTACCATAGATTCTGATGTTTTCAAGCGCTCTTTTCAGCAGAGCACTTGTCCCAACTAGAGCCAGATGTTATCACATATATAGTAGCCGGGCTACCATATTCTATTTTTCAGACACAGTACATTTTTCAGCTAGATCTCTTACATATGAGTTGCTGAGATGAGCATTTTTGATGGACCATGTATATATTAGTGAACTATTGTCCTCTCCCATGTCAGGACTGAGTCTCAAGACACTTAGATCTGAGGACCAATATAGCCATTGATGTCATTTCAGAGCAGTCATTGATGCCCAGTTTTATATCAGTTCTTTCTCATTGGACAGATGATGTCACAGATGGATCATATTGCATGATTATGACTCAAAATTTTATATTGTGTGATGGTTATTATTGCTCTTATACTGATTTTTGCGACATTTATTGACTTGTGGTATCATGATCTAGCGGTCATTATTATATGGACTTGGTTGTATCTTGTACTATGTATTGATGTCCCTACTTAGACTTGGAAGTTCTTGATCTATACTCATTGGTTTTACCCTCCTTAGGGAGAATAGAGGTAGTCATTCCCACCATTGTTTTGGCTTGCTAGTGTTGGCTCCATCATTCATTATCTTCACCCATCCATTACCTTCCAGTTTAGTTTTCAACCCAACTGACTTCTTGACTTATGGCATGGAGGATCTTTCTCCCCGCTAGAACTTTTGTTGGACAAGCCTCCCTGTCTCTATTGTGTCTCGGCTCTGAGTTGGTGACAAAAATTGCCTTTGGTAAGTTGGATAGTATGCCTAAATCATTCTGGTCGGTTGTCTCGATGTTTGGCACTGTGCAGAACTCCCCCTAGTCACTTGAGATGTTGTTGGCTAAAACTGAAAGCTCATGTACTACCTGTGTTGAAAATATTGAATATGCACCCATGAAAAATGAAAATGATAAAACTATGTTTCTTAACATATGTAAAGAGGGCAAGAGAAATGAAAGGATAAAATACTCCTTTTGAAGAGTATAAGAAAAGGTCCAAAAAGCAATGGTTAAAAATATGCTGACCTTATAAAAATATGTCCCAAATGAAAGCTACGATTAGCTGTGCTTTTAAGCACTGGTGAAGTCCCAAAGGGTCATATAGGCCAAAAAGGCCATGGAATAAAATGATGATCCTAATGAACTTGGATCAATCTTGATGTAGTCATGATGCCTAAGTTGAATAAGCACTCTCTAAACAACTCATCGATTTGTGAGGCACTGCCATTCCTTGTGATGTTGTTTGTCCGACATTGGTTATAGTGAGTATTCCCTTTCCATTATCCAAAGTGCCATGATGTTAAGTAGGAAGTCATCCTTTTCCTTAGCCTTGTCAATTTCATCCTTCACCCTTCACTAGCAAATTGGCTACAACTATGAAGTGCGTATAGTCTTGAAAGTCTAAGTCTGAGTAATAATAAATAAAACCTTATATATGTATTGGTTGATGTACCGCCAGTGAAATGAATGCTACTTGTTGTGATTGTTACTTGAATGAGTTGTAGAGCATGTCTTAGCCTTTTACACTTGCAGCAGATGGATCACAGTCCGAGTTGTTATTGGTGTCTGATTAGTTGCAGATGGGTATATTGTTTATTGGATATGATTGATGATCAGATAGAGACCTATGAGGGGTATGAGTATACACCTTAGATGGATTTGGACTCTATGAGTCTAATGAGATAGCTTATTTCAATTTCCGGGCACTTGTAGATATGATCAGGCTCATTCTGCCTCTCTAATGTATTTTTTCTTCATAGGTTGATATGTTTGAGCAGGGAGATGTTTTAGTTGGATCTCCTAGGGCGTTGTATAGGCATAGGGGGTGCAACCACTTGTTTGTACCATAGTACCCCCATCCCAGAGAGCCTGGTGGGATCAGTTTGACAACGCAGGCACCCTAGGAGGTCGTTTTAATAGAATCAGGATTCCCGAGGCAAATTAAAAATGATTAAATGGCTATTGAAGAAATCGATTTGGGCTACAGAGGTAAAGAAATGGCATGGGATGAGTCACAATTATGAGAGTGATGTCTTCCACACCTTCTCCAGTAGTTGTAGGACCTGATTGGGCCCACGCCTATTTTGGGGCATTTTTATATTATTTTCTGGAGCTTTTGGGAGGCTCACGATTTCGTCAAGGAGGCACAAAGTCAAAGAATTAAATTATTATATTGTTTTATTGTGCCATGGGGACACCCAGAGGGAGTTAGTCAAACACTCCTTGGACCCACCATGTGCTTCATTTATTTCTTGTTGAGTGGGTTACCCTTTTTATGGGTGGTTTAGTCCACTTTGGTAAATTATGGTTATATTGATCCATGTGTTGTGTGTTGAGCTCATCTCAACCATTGATTAGAACATTCATCTTGTAATATTAGCCACTTGTTTTGAAAGTGGTTAGGATTTGGTTATGATTGAGGTTCTCTCATTTCTATTTAAAGGAGAGAGCTTCTCATTTGTAAGGGGTCTATTGCTCTTGGATCTGAATAATAGAAAGACTTTTTGTGGATATTTTCTGGATCTGCTTTGCATCTGATGTTCTCAAATGGTGATTGGATAATCTTCGGCTTCTTAGCATTTTGGAAATTCTCGTGAGATCTATATTTTTTTGCTATCACTGTTTTTCCTATAGAAGGGCGTTTTGGCTGGAGCGTTTTTGCAGGGGGACCTCAACTCGCTTGGTTTTGTTCGTCTTGGATCAGGGGGTTTTCATTAGTTTCATTGTGATCTATGATTAATTAATTTTACTTTCTTGTAGCATTTGGTTTCTTTATCTCGTATTGGCAAATATAATATTGTTGACGTTTTCTCATGCAGGATAGGGGGCGCATTGATTGCTTGTGGCTTACATCATTCCTAGAAATCATTGGGATCTTCCATAATTGATTGGGATAGCAAAGATCATCACTATTAAAGACCTCTACAAGAATTTCCAGGTAATATCTAATAGGTGAGTCTTTTCTCTTCAGATCTCATTCCATTGTACCTTGCTTTACTTCAAATTTTCTGAAAAAACTCCTAAATACTAAAAATCCTAAAAAGCACTAAATCTAGGAATAGTTCGATATTTGGCCAAACCATTTCTAGGTTTCATATATCGATCCTCCCCTTCACTAGATATGCTACAACTCTGGTCAAACTCATGCTGGTTTGACCTAGATCTGATTTTTCAGTAGAAAACTGCAAAACCCCCCACTGAAAATTTGACCTACTAGGGTTTTGTTTTTTTCTGAATTCTGACTTCACAGATGGATAGATTGGGTCCCAAATAGTCCAAATCAACCCCAAATTTGTCCAAATTCTTGGCAGTTTGACCTAGATCTGAGTTTTTGACTGAAACAGCCCTAACACCCTCACTGAAAACTGGACTTTTACGGATTTGACTTTTTCTAAAATTTGACAAGATAGGCTGATAGATCAAGGCTTAAGCACTCTAGAACACCCCAAACACTGATCTAGTTCTTTCCGGTTTTCCCTAGATATGAAAAATTGGTTTTCAACCCCCCTAGCCCCCTCATCAGATTTTGACTTTTCCAGATCTGATTTTGCTGCTGATTTTCTGATTTGGGTTTGTAGATCAGGTTACCCTAACCTCATTTCTCCTTCAACGCTAATTTGTTAGCATCCAGGTGACCCTAGAACTATATATCTACTTCTCCAAGCCCTAGTGCTAGTCCTCCATTGAGCTATTTTTCCTGTAACCTGACTTTTCTGGGCTAACTCCTTTCTAGGTTCATAGATCAAGGTATATCCCAGGTGGGTTCATTGAAACGTTGGGTTGATGCTGACTCCATTGCCAAATGCACATAAGGCACTGATCTCCTAGCTAGCGCTAGCCCTAACTTGACCTCACTCCCATTCCCTTTGGCAACACTCATTGATAACTCAAGTCACCTACCTATCACTAAGTCTATCTCCTTGGTACTATATAGTCCCAACTCTATCCTTGCTTACCCTGTCACAGTTACGTTTCCCAAGACAATGGTCATCTTCATCAGTTGTTAGTACCTAAACCCTAGAGCTAGGGTTTCCATTTACCTTACACCTTACATACCTTAAAGCCCCATTTGATCTGTTCTAGTGTCTAGGCCTGATCTCTCCTGTTGGCAGTAGATCTGGGTCTCCCCCATTGTTTTCTTGGACTAGGATAACATAAAGTGAAGGCTTCCTTGATTGACATGACATCCATCCATTTGGGAGTCTAGGCAGTCGTGGTTCCACCCCTTAGTTTCTTGCCCCTCTACCATCCATCCTGGATCCACCTCACACAGGAAACTACAAGGCGGGTGATAACACGCTCCTACAACTGCTTCAGAAAACTTTCATGGTCAGGCATCTCTTCTAACCTCCTCCCAGTGGAGGTTTGACACTGATTGTAAGCTAGGAGAACTTTCCTACATAATTCTGTACAAACACCCTTTGTCCTCTTAACTTTCTTTACTAATTCTTCTGCTTCTTTACTTGCAAACTCAATCAACTCATATTCCAGCTTTACTGTTTCTAGGTCCTTGATAGGTACACCTAATGGAGGTTCCTTATTTGTTTCTAACCAAGTCATTCATCCCTGTAGAGCCTCCAGGATGTCATGTGTCCTATCCAAAAAATAGGAAGCTGAATTTATAATTTCTTCCATCCTTATTTCTATCTGTTGAACCTTAAACCTCTCCTCTACCATCTGAAGCTGCATTTGATGAATCTTATTCCTCATTGTGACAACATGCTTCTTCAAAGGTTCAATATCTACTTTCTTCTCCATAGTTGTCTTCAATGAGACTCCCAATGAAGTTTTCTGATTTTCCAAGGCTGCTACCTAAGTCTCATACATCATAGATTTCCCTTCCGGAGTAGTCTTTTGCAATTCCAATTCTGTCACTTTATCCTCTAACTATCCCTTTTCTTTATTCAACTCTTCAATTGATAATTTCAAATTATCTCTTTCTGCCTCCAAAACCTGATGTCTCTGCTGGAGTCTCCCAAAGTCTGCCAATATGGCATTAGATTCTTTTTATATATTGCTTGTGGATAACACCAAATCATCTTTATTTGATTGTAGAGTTTGGCACTCTGCTTTGGATACCTCAACTTCATTGATCATATCTTCATATTTCCTCTTCAAACTCTAACTTTCACTCCTCTCCCTTTTCAAGGTCTCTTTCAACTGTGTGACCTTCTTCTGGGACTACTCTAGATCTGTCATTATTCTATCCACATTATCTTCAGTAGCTAGGGATAGGGCTACAACAACCTTTTCCAGTAATCACGGATCTTTATCGGTACCGTGAACCACTGCTTTTTCTGTCACCATCACTCCGGTATTTCCTCCAGTGTTTACTTTTTTCTCCATTCTTTTAACGATCTTCTTCTTAGCCTTATCGTAAAAAATATTGTTTAAATCAGGCACCTCATCTCCTTGAGTGGGAATAAAAGGAATCAACTCAATCCCAGATATTGACAATGGATTCCCTCTTGCTATACTACTAGATGGAACAGCAAGTTCGAATGGATCAACATTAGACTGAGTCTGTCCTTGATCAACATGATCTTGTTCTTCTTGTGCCTTTTGTCTCAATTCTTTAGCTATTTTTTCTACTTGCTCTTTCTCTGTATCATCAGCCTCTAATATTACTCCCTCACTTTCTTTCTGTCTTTTATGTATTTCTTCTTTTCTTTTCTTTTCTTTTCTTTTCTTCTTCTATCTTCTTTGCCACCTCTTCAGCTGTCTTTCTCTTTTCTTCTTCTTCGGCTCGCAACCAGCCTTCTGCTTCCTATGCTAACCTGTGAGCTTCCTCCTTCCTTTTCTTTGGTGCCTCTTCTCCCTTCCTTTTGAGTTTCTCAATAGCTTTTTTCTTTCCGCCAACAGTAGTTATCTTTTGTTTGAATTTCCTCCTCAAAGCAGTCATTTTCTGAGCGCTCCGTAAAATCACCTCATCTCTGTAAAAAAAATCAACATACCCAAAGTGAAAATCCCAAAAATATGGTTTAACATCCAAGCAATAAACATGTATGGAGTGCAGAGGCTTGATGTTTCGTACTCTCCTAAAGGCCTTGTATGGAATTTATTTCCTGGGATCATCATTATTTTAATTGTTTCCACCATATCTAGGTTGAGATATTTCAAAAATCTCTCATTCAAATAGGTTTGTGGCATTGGAAAATTATAAGCCATGGATACATAGGCTGGGCTATATGCAGCATAACCCTGCCCATCGGTGTTGGCCAGTATCATCCTTGTTACATCTTCCCTTGGCAGAATGCACCCTATCACCTTTGAATAGGGAAAAAGTTCAGGTCTAGTAGCCACCTTCATAATGGTTTATCTCTCAATGTTGACGTAGATAGGCATATATTCAAACCCATCTTCTGGAACACTCTGGTTTGAGATCATCCTATATATCTCTCCCCATTTATACTCTGGATCAATTCCAGTCATGGCTTTAGTATCTTCATAAATAACCTCAATTATGGTTATGACCTCTACTTCTAGTTCCTCCTCGGCTGCTTGGGTCTTCTTTTTCTTCTTTCGTAGCATATTGTTGTGCTGATGATTAGCCTGTATTGATCATGCAAAAATAGCTTTAGTCCATTTTCTCAAGCAAACTATGTATTGAAAGTAACAACAAAACAACCAGAACATTACCATCCCATCGATATGCATGCTGAATAATTTTTTTTTCTTATCAAAACCAATGGTTCTTTTGGATGAGAAATTCTAAAGAACAGGACACTTGCGAAACCTATCTGCCCTAAATCTGCAAAAAACTTCTGCTTGGGAAAACCCTATATCTTCACAACATCCCTACGGCTACGGGTATAAATCTCGACTGAGAGAAAACCTTAAAAACTATAGACTGCTAAAACCCCAAAACCCTTTCTCATCTACGCACTCCTCCTACATCCCACAGAAACCTACCACCGCTCAAAACATGGTCGTGCGGCCTGGGGTTTAAAATGGTGTAAGAATGAAGGGGGCGGTGCAGACAGTGAAATGCTCATCTGAACCCTACCCTTTCTTTCCAAACAACTGTCAAAAGGGCACTCATGGCCGGCTGAAAAATAACCACAGAGACTGGGCGAGAAAAGGGTCGGTTGAAATGAAATGACATTAAAAAATAGACAGGGGAAAACCTACATAAAGAAAACCTGCCGCTGCTCTTTGCAAAACCCCCGCGAGAAAACAACTAACTAATCCTATCAAGACATGTGGGTAAAACGAAAATAATGTTGAGCAATAAAAAATGATTAGGTGAATCCTACCTGGAGAAAACTCCGCAGATGACCTAGAAAGACAATGACCTCCACTAATAAATAGCTTGTCTAGACAGTCGACAGCTGCGCGGACTCCAATGGGCAACAAACACGAGAGCTAATGACTTCTCCATACAAACCTTTATGGATTTATAAGCTCGAGCGTGAGAGGGAATGGTTAATTAGGCGGGAGAGAAAACATTAAGTGAGCATCGAAAAAATACTTTTGAGGAGACCCAAAGCGTCGTATTGATTCAGCGTTTCATACCTAGGATATCGGATCGGAACACAACATCGACAATCAATAACACTAGCTTATCTCGGTATCAGCAACAACAATGTGAAACTTCGGATAGATTCGACACTACGCCTCCGCAACATTGGTCAACAGAAACACTAAATCCTCGGCTCATTCCCACAGACACAACCGATACGGTGAGAACATTTCACCAAACTTAATCGGATGTTGAAGAGTGATAGGAAAATGGGGACCCGGCTCATCGAAACCACTCCAAACTAGGCTTTCAGAAGATCGGCCAACCACTTCCGAGACAATAGGAAAAATGACATCCGATCTATCAAAGAAAAACTTCGAAAGGTTCCCGATGGGCATATCAGGGAGGTAGTCAACTGTGCATCCAATGCATCGGAAATCTAGTCGACTATGCATCTAATATAAGCAGACAAACAGTCAATTTTTTTCAAAAAATCAAGTCACGGGAAAACTTTGGTAAAGTCATGGAATTCCTTAAATCTTCTAAATACTAAAAGAATAAGGGGGGGACCCTAAAAATTAAAATTATTGGGGGAAAAAAGTTGCAGTTGCAACAGTATAATAAATAATTATGCATCTATGCATGTTCTAGTTCAAATAATTCCAATTTTTATTATGTGTATGTTCATGGGGCTATTTTTTCAGGAAGATAGTATTATGGTAGTGTCCTCTTCGTCAGTCGAAGGGTTGGGGACGTTACAAGAGTGTAAGTGAGTTGGCTTCCCAGTTATATCGAAATGTGGGATCCTTTAAATCCATTTTTGATAAAATTTTCCATAAAGGTCTCCCCACCCCATGGGATGAAAACATAGACTTATATTCTAAAGAACACTACATCGTCTTAATCATGGATGCACCAAAATTTGAGGTCACCCTGATAGATATCCAAGGTGAATAGGAACGAAAAATGCTCTTTGATAAATTATACTAAGAGTTCAAAATTCTGGCCAAACTACAGTCTGTTTTCTTAAGCTTTCCAAAGCCTACTTACGAGCATTATACAAAGATAGACGTGGCATCCAGAGAAATAAGGTTCTATAAATATCTGATGGGGAAAGAATGGAAAACCATCACGAATATTTTTCATCTCAGCTCAAACAAAAAGTCAAGGTATAAATCCCTCAAGATTCCATGGGAACATCATCATCACGACCACCTCAGATGCCTTCTAGTCCACCTTAGCAAATACCCTCTCAAGCACCACAACATCCCAGTAAGCATCGAGGAAGTTAGCTGGAAAATTAGTTGATATTTTTGTTATAAAATAGTTATGATAGTCTAGCATGTAACTATAATCTATTATGAAACAAGATGTTGTTGTAAATATAAATAGCTATAAATAGAGCCTTAGGCCATTGATCAAAGTTCGAAATTTTTTTGAGTGAAGTGTAACTTCTCAAAGACTGTTTGATCAGCATTTGAACTCATGATGCAGCACTGGTTTTGTAACTCAAGCATTGAGGATTCTTAATTTTGATGTCTACATATTGTCATGTCTTCTTTTTTGTTTCCATTTGTTCCATTTTTATGTAATGTTGCAAATGATTTAATACAAATCCCCAAAGGAAATGATTCATCCTATATTTGGTTCAGATTTGGTAATGAATGTTTTTATTTCCTTTGACATGTTATGGAATATTCATGATATGTTAGTTGGAACCAAATTTGTTGTCCCTGTATCGATCATGTCTTCTTGCTATGTTTTAGCTGCTTAATTCTCATTCCTCAACACGCTTTCTTTATCTTGAGAGAAAACCTATTGTAAAAAGTACTGTGTCTCATTTCCATCCACTCATATTTTCCTATAAGTAATTTTTGTAGAGTCAAAATAATTCCCATCAATGCATCTTCTCATTAGATGTAATAACCAAGTTGGTCTATAATTCAAACAAGTTACTTAGATTTTTTCAAGATATTATTCTTGCTTCCAATAACGGGACCAATTACATTCAAATCAAGCTATTGATTCCCTAGCATAGTTCCAAAAGAAGCCTTGGAATATCAAGGACTAACAGGTCCATCAAGAAACTTATCAACAACATCAGAGAAAATATCAAAAAATATTAACAAACTTGAATATTTTATATTCATTTTTTCAAATGTTTAAACATATGAAGTAACCCCCTTCCTCCAAACATTTTTATGAGAAAATGTAATGGTTAAGAACATGTGTTTCCTTCTAGGAGGTCATAGGTTCAAGAACATGCATGAGTGGGCCTAATGGTTAAGAACATGTGTTTCCTCCTAGGAGGTCACAGGTTCAAATCCAAAGGGGGGGTATGGTATGTACACCTTTGTAGACTTTAGCAGTTGCATCGCTACGTAGAGGGGGATTCCTTGACCCACAAAAAAGAAGGTCTCATACACCAAATTGGTAAATGGATTGGCTGTGACATTAAAAATATATTATTATTATTATATTAGTGAATAACCCTTTTGTTTTCAATCCTCTTCTTTCCCTCTTCAAACTGAGTAAAAAATTCTCCTAGTTGTGTCGATATTTTGAAAATAATTTTCAATTTTGGCGATATTTTGTTGAATTATCACAATATTTAATATTTGAAAAGATCACGATGCTTTCCAAATATAATATCATCGAGTTGATAGTATCATGGTATATCACAATGCCAATGATATTATTGTGATGTTTGAAACATTGATATGGACCCTAGCAAGGTGCAGTAAGGTGTAGAAGGGTTCTAGGAGGTTGAGGAAGACACATATCCATAACAAGGCAATTAAATTAAATGTGCTTTGGGCATAGTTTAGTGAGATGTGAAGGTAAGAATGTGTAATAAATGAGGAGAGATTACTCGATTTCAATGTAAGGGATTTGCAAAATGTAGCATAAACCCCTAAGTTGGTAAATCTTCATCATAGCATGGTCATATGGAGGGAGGATGGCACAAGTAAGAAAATTCAAACCTTCTCGAGTGTAGCAAGGTGAGATACATGTTCATCTTCACATGAACCCCAATAAGGTGCATTAAGGTGTAGCAAGGTTTTAGGAAGAATCACAACCACTCATTTCCTCATCTATAAACCTCTCACCCTAGATTCGAACTCTCATCCATTCAAGCCCTCATTTCCTCATTAAATTTCTTGTTTTTTATTTGAACCCTCTGTTGCTCCAATATTGTACCTTGTAGAATAATTTGACTCTTTAAATAGATATTTAAATGACACATGGTTGGCACACAAATTTGAATCGATTGATTGATACAACTCTTTAGATCTATGAATTTCTGTTAAATGAAACTAATATACCAGTCTCTCCCATTCATTCATGGACTCTTTGTTGGATGGAGCAGAAGTGAACAAAAGGAAATTCTAAGGGCATGAAACATGTTTTTATTGGATGAAAATTTTCAACATATACCATGCTTTTATATGTGATCCAGATATTTGGGATTGAGACCCAAAAGGCTTGAATGTCGAGAGAGGAGGAAAAGAGATAGGCTCTGAGCTTAAGGGAGAATGGACCAGCTATGAGAAAGTGACAACAACGAGATATGGGTTGTGAATATCCTAGATAGATAAACATGTAGTAAATAGGCCACATGGAAGGGTGAGGATAAAAGAGGGTTCTTTGAGCCTCACCTCTCAGGATATACTAAGAAAGTAACTCAAAACCATTAATCCAATAATAACTAGAAAAAGAGAAAGGTAGGATGCCAAAAATAATAGCCTGCTTTATTGAGAAGGCATAAATCCTTTATATAATACTATTACAATGTGCCTTGAATCCATACCATGGAACAAAGCCATGGGATACCAAATACCATGGATGGGTGTGTTCTAAACTATGGGTTGTATGGAATATTCCAAAACCATGGATGTGAGAGGGTGATCTCTCCATTTAATACTTTGATGATGAATGGGAGAGGGTAGCCTCTCCATTTAATGTTTTTATGACTTATACATCTGAATTTATACCATATGCCCCCTGAAATTTGGATCATTCCTCCCCCCTTAGAAAATGATGGTCCCCATAATTTCATGCTAAAAAGAGACCCATGATTACAATGTGCGAGTTGTCAATAAAGAGAAGGGTTTTGTGCGGTTAACCCATAACCATAGGTTTTGTGTGGTTGTCCCATGACCATAACTGTGGATTTTGTGTGGTTGAACCATAACCATGGTTTTTATTTGGCTGACCCATAACCATGTGTAAAATTACATGCTTCATGCTAATAATAAATACAATGGGTGTTACAGAGAGAAATTCCTATGGATTGGGGTACCACAACAGACAGATTAACTCCAGAAATCAATCATTTCCTATATGCAAGAGAAACCAAACATTTAACACTAAAGGATCTCGATTCGTACCTTATTTCGGACGGTTGATGTAGATCCTCGTTGAGCTTTTCCACTCTCACTTGTATTAGCAATTTTATTCCTCAACATTCAGCAAACAAGACAAGCATGCTATATATAATTGTGTTAGACCTACTCTAGCATATATAATCAATAACATATAAGCATTTAAAAGCATCCATGGATCAAATACTCATTCAAATACACATTATTGGACAGGAAAAGATATTTCTATTGATATAAAACAAAGATTACAATATTGACAACCTCTGTCGGCACGTCTGCGAATCGGAGAAACTGAGTCCCCCACTTGGGCCTCCACCACTTCAATCCTCCATCTCTCGATAGCAATATCACAAGCAAAAGGAAATCCTGGGAAGAACACAAAGTGCTCCAAGGGACAAAGGGATGCAGACTCAAGTATAAGCTCTGGCAACAATGGACTATAGTTTTCTTGCTCTTCAATTTTTCTCCCTTCAATGTATCCAAAGGGTTCCTTATATAGCTCTTCAATGGGGTAATTGAAGGTCGAATCCGAGCGATCTCAAGGAATATGGAAAGCCAAGAGACAAATGACTTGGATCCACATCAAGGAAAAATCCAAAATCCTTTGGCCTTTTGCACACATCCTGATGTACGTGGGTTTAAGGGTCAAATCCGCGTATATACGCGAGAAAGGGATTAAAAGTCACGTATGGAAATTATTTCATGTTTTTAGGGATGATCTTGGAAAAATCAAAGGTACAAAAATGGTCCATGGGGTCTAAAGAGTCTGCAGAGGGACAGGGAAGTCCATAAAGGTGTGATCCACCATGTGTGGTAAAATCAACTGTAATAGATTCCCCCTAATGTGTGAGGTCAAATGGGTCATACGATGAATGAAATACATTATAAGTCCATCCCAGAAGTGGAGTGATGAAGAAACCAGTGGAAGAACCAGCCATCCAATCAATACAATACAATGATCAAACTCTACACATAACTGCAAGTAGATGTAGCAGTCCCAGATACATAAGAGTACAATGGCCATGAATAGGCATGATACAAAATATGACATGTGTGGTCATCACCACGTACAATATAGATAGCTCAGAATCTCCATGACAAAGATATACACAGGATTATGATCTCCATGTAGACTGGAGATATATAATGGATCAAGATCTCCATAATGGCTGGAAATATCTGACATATACTGGAATCAAGTCAGAGAGCTGAAATCTCATGAACACTGCCACGATCAAGGAGGTAGTATATATATGATGTCACCAGTCTAGAAGGCCTTCTACACAAACCGCTACAAGTACATGTCCTACTATGTGAATAGAGGTGTCGAGGTCGAACATAGTAATCCATCGTCTGATTACCGGTCATTGATGTATATCGTTAATAAACGCGAGATCACCCACCGATAATGAAAATGGGAATCAAGGTACTAGAGTGAAAACTAACAAGTGTGAATAAATGTGTTGAGGTCGAACACTTGAAAGGATCCATTGATTAGGGGACATTGATGTATTCCCAAAACTGTCGATGGCAAGAGAACCTGCCACTGATGACTGCAAGTCTCAAGGCACTAAAAAATAACTCTAGATTCCTATCCCAGAATAAATGATCTGAAGTCGATGGGATGAAATCTACTGGAAGGAGGGCATTAAGGCATCCCCCATCATCCAACACGAGGTACTCAGCAAAGCTGTATAATGTGGAAGGATTCAATCATAATGTGCACGAACCAGTAACTGTACCGGGAATGGATGACATGCAAAGTCAATATAACTGAGGAATGACTGACTCAAGTTTCAACTTCTTTCGAACAAGAGCATAAAGGTGAATGGTGACTGAATGTAGGAAGCATAAACTCGATATACAAAAATGGGACATCTCTGCGACACAAGAGGCATTGACAGAGGCTACATAGGGACTGGAAGCTTAACCAGTCAGTGGAGATAAACTCAGAGAAATGAGTACAACTCCTAAAGTCAAACTATTAACCCAACCAACGGATGTGATATACAGTGCTCTGTTTGAAGGCGACAGGACTTGACTACTGCCAAAGATAACATCTTTTAGTGTCCGGCTTTTTGGTTTTTTTGGACTTTTTCAAATATTTTGAAAAGCTTGAAAAAGAATAAAAGTGCTTTATAGTTACAAACTAGGAGGAGACGAGTTTCAATGGGAAAACAAACTAGGTCCAAGCAATGGAACATACCTATGCTCAATGCAAGGACATTTGTAGGATAGCGACACTCAAGGGAAAGTCCCCTCCTGGTAAAAATAGGGAATCAAGCTGCAAAGGATATACAAAATGGCTCTGCGTGGTTAGACATGAGACAAGCTCAGGCTATATGGTTGATACTCAAAGTCAGGGAAGCCATCATAAGGCTCAATAATGTAGGCAAAGCTCATGATAATGCAATTACAACTTGACAGAAGGGAGTCCTGAGGAAACATACTAGCAAAAGATCAAGAGGAGTATGAGGCTCTTGCGAAATGACATGGCGATACTATACAACGGACTCCCACACCATAAAGGACAAAGTGTCGGCATGGGCACCAAATGAAAACAAGGAGCTAACTAGGGCACCCATGTAAGGTCAAACTCTACAATTCACATCATGTCACTTCTAAAACAACAAGAAGGTTCCATGACAGGATAGAATGGGTTCGTACCTAAGGTTATAATGAAATGGTCATAAGGTCATGCAAAATGAAAATGGAGGTGAAATCTAACATATATGCCAGTTTAAACATCATACCTGAGATCGACATGAATGGTTCAAAACAATGGTCGAAACGGCGCTCAAAATGGTCTCCTACATCATCATATTAGTAAAAAATGGTCAAAAAGGGTCAGAAACGGTTCAAAACTATAGAAAAGGGGGTAAAAATTTTCAAAAATTTGAAAAAATTCTATAAATAGTAAAAAATTCAAAACATTATATATCATTTAAAATTTGTACCCAATTGAGCTCAGAACTTCAAATGCGAATTCCGGGAGTTTCGTCCAGCGAAATCCGACACCATTTTTTCCAGGTAACTTCCCATGCCCTGCTCTTCCATTTGCATGTAAATTTTTTGAATTTCCATGGTCAGAATCAATTTCTAGGCCATTATAATATAGTTGCTTTGGCCCACGTGGAAATCGAGGATTTTTCTACGTATAGGGCTGGCTATACGCAGAAAAATGGCCCAAAGTCACATACATACGGGGCTGTTTTACAAACAGTCACGTATGCGGTCGCGTTTAATGTTTTTTAAGACAACTAATGACCAAAAATCAATGTAAATGTGCAGGATGGTTCTAGAATGGAGGGAGAGAGAACACAAGGACGTAGAAGAGGCTATACGGGGCGATCTAATGGCTCAACAAGCTCTTCGTGCATGTGGGCTATACAAGTTTTGGTGTCTTGGGGGCTTAAGGGCCAAACCAAGACTGTTGTAGATGCTAGTAGACTACTGGGATCCTGACTTAGAGTCATTCCATATTGACGGGATATCCCTCACTATAGAGGTGGAGGACATATACTTCATTACAGGATTGTCTCGACGGGGGGAAGTGGTGAACCTACGTTCTCGCGGGCCCGGAGGTGCCCTCACCATTGATGAGTATATTGCTGTATACTATTATCTGGACACAGAGAAGGTTGGGAGTCAGATCCCAACAAAATCCATATAGGTACTAGGCCTGAAGGCCATACTACTGATACTCGACAGGATAGCAGGGCTAGCCTCACTCCACCAGGCCTCGTGGCCCTTGATGTTCTATGCAGTGGAGTGCATGAGACCCATAGTTTACGATTGGAGTACTGCGTTGTTGAGTAACATGAAGCAACAACTCAGTGACTGCAAGATGGGAAGGGTACGAAACTTCAGTTTCAGCAGTATACTGAGCACATTCTTTATCGAGCGTGTTCCAGGGCTCATCCCTAGAGTTGACGTTCCTCCTCACGAGGTTCGAGATCCAGCCCAACGACGTTGGAGAGATGCGATGTGCATAATGGGTGGAGGTAGGGTGTCCAACCCCTACCCAGCTGATTTATTTCCATGATGGCGGCAATAGATAGTTGCCATCGATGATTACCCCTATGCGGGGATATATTTTTCGGGGAGATCCCGACATGCCCCTACCACCAAGATCAGCATACGGTGACATTGGTAATGAATCCCAACCCTCTTTTAAGTTTTTTGAATTATTTAATTTATTTATTTTATTTTGGTGACATATCGAGCGTGTTCCAGGGCTCAGCCCTAGAGTTGACGTTCCTCCTCACGAGGTTCGAGATCCAGCCCAACGACGTTGGAGAGATGCGATGTGCAGAATGGGTGGAGGTAGGGTGTCCAACCCCTACCCAGCTGATTTATTTCCATGATGGCAGCAATAGATAGTTGCCATCGATGATTACCCCTATGCGGGGATATATTTTTCGGGGAGATCCCGACATGCCCCTACCACCAAGATCAGCATACGGTGACATTGGTAATGAATCCCAACCCTCTTTTAAGTTTTTTGAATTATTTAATTTTTTTTTGTTTTTTTATATGTGGAACCAAAAGACATGTTTTTGCATGACAACACATAGTGACAATCTGTCATATGTATGCAGATGTAGGACCACGACAGCCTAACGGTTTCCCTCGTCATAAACAAAGGGGAAGAGGAGATGACATTATGGGTGTAGATGCAGAGCGAACACTCCAAAGCATCCACACAAACTTTGTGCAGCTGACACATAGGGTACCCATGGCGCAAGTGGAGGACTTACCTGAGGCCATGCAGCGACAGGTGGTGGGTGTACCACGAGCATGGGTGCAGTTGTTCTCAAGCACTACAAGGTTTTTCTACCCTTGCATGAGCTAAGAGTCCAGGGGAATCATACATGGATTTCACAACATCCATTGATTTGTAGCATTTTTAGAAAATTTTCAAGGTTTCTATGTTGCAGCTGGAGTTTCCATGATGTTTACGACAACCCATTCTACTTTACAAACCCTTGGCATCCTACACTCATCACTCTATGGAGTATGGCCCACTTTTGAAACATTTAGAGAGATGGTGCAATCTCTACAATACGTTTCAAGGGGCCTATAAGATCTCATTTGAAAGGTTTTTTCCATCATCTAAAATGGGTATTTCACATTTTTTCATTTGGCTTCCTAGTTTGTGAGATATGCTTGTTTGAAGTAGCACATATCTATACATTGTGCAGTCGCACGTACAATAAATTTAAATAATTTATATGGAATCCAAAGAAACTATCAGAGACTCTACCATAGCTCAATGGAAAGTTCTTCCCATCAACTAAAATGGGTATTTCACAGTTTTTCATTTGTCTTTCCAGTTTGAGAGATGTCATCAATTGAAGCAACATATGTGTGCAAAAACAATGCGTGCACGTCCCCTGCGCTTTAATAAACATTTTCTCTCCTTAGGGAACAACAGAGCAAGTATTTTGTATGGATGGAAATGTCTCTTCAGTATCCCTTTGTCCCTTGGATCACTTTGTGTTCTTCCCAGGCTTTCCTTTTTCTTGTGAGCTTGCTATCGAGAGATGGAGAATTGAAGTGGTGGAGGCCCAAGTGGGGGACTCAGTTTCTCAATTCGCAGATGTGCCGACATAGTTTGTCACTATTGTAATATTTGTTTTATATCAATAGAAATATATTTTTCTGTCCAATAATGTGTATTTGAATGCGCATTTGATCCATGGATGATTTTAAATGCTTATATGTTATTGATTATATATGCTAGAGTAGGTCTAACACAATTATATATAGCATGCTTGTCTTGTTTGCTGAATGTTGATGAAGCAAATTGCTAATACAAGCAAGAGTGGAAAAGCTCAACGGGGATCTACATCAACCGTCTGAAATAAGGTATGAATCAAGATCCTTTAGTGTTAGATGTTTGGTTTCTCTTGCATATAGGAAATGATTGATTTCTGGAGTTAATTTGTCTGTTGTGGTACCCCAAGCCATAGGAATTTCTCTCCGTAACAGAATTGGCGACTACACTGGGGATTTCCTAGTCATTTTTCCTTTGGGGGTTTTTATCGGCATTCAATGTTCTTGAATTGCTTTGATTTCTCCGTTTCTGAGTTGGGTATGGGGGCATGTTTGCTTGGTAGTGTCTGATAGGAGTGAATTTTGTCTCAGATTATCTGTTTGCCTTCATTTTTATCTCTTTTTCTTCCTGTACGCGAGTTTTTGCCTCACAGTTGTGTGTACACATGGTTTTGACTGAGATATCCGCATATATACGCGGGTTTTCTGCACATAGTCGCATATGCCCTGAGTTTTTCCTTTTAGAGGAAGACTGAGTGTTGTTGGGTGAGTTTTGATGATTGCTGAGTCTCCTTAGGTGCTTCTAGAGTCTGTATACACCTTTGTTTCTTACCAGAGATGCTTTTTAGGGTAAATTTTTTTTAAGAATGTTCTTGTCATTGGATTTTCGATTTTTTGTTTTGGGATTAGTGCATTAGGTCTCTTTTACCTTAGTGCTTTGCGTGGGTGCTATTTGATAGTGCTTGCAGAGTCTGGGGCTGGTAGAGTGATTCTTTTGCTTTATTATCTCATTTTTATTCAAAAAATCCAAAAAATTTGCTTTTCTGCATCATTATGCATCATTGCACTTTACATTTTGCATGGTACTTGCACTAGGTTTGCTTAGAGAAGTATTAGTCAGGCTTTCATATAGGAATGATTGCATTTGTCATTTGAAGAAAATTTTGCATTTCACATAGTAGCATGCCTTGTTTTTCATTCGACATAATGCATTTGCATTGATTATTAGGTGTGCATTTTACTTCATGTTGCGTCATAACACCATTGGTTGCACAATCATCTACCTTTTTGAGTAATAAGCCAAATAAAATCAACGCTTAATTAAAATGGATTACACTATTTTATTTTATAGGGTACACCAACAAGATTAGTTTTTAGGGTCTTGGAATAGTTCATTGTGAGTAAATTCTCCAAGACCAATAAACAACAACATGTTGGTGTCTGTCCAGGTGAGAGTGTGAAATTCCTTAGTATAATTAGTGTTTCTCAGGATCCTCCTCTTACAATGGAGTTAAGCACGAGACAGTGTGAGTGGTTATTGATTGGGATGACCCCTAGTCATAATTGAGTAGCACCAAAGATATTTCCAGGATTGTATTCGTATCTGGGGGCTCTTTCGAGAGTTTTAGGATTTGCTACCCTGCCCATACGGTCAATCACACCTACGACTATCCACCTAAGCATTGATTATATTGAGGTGACCTTAGTTGCCTTACCTAGGTTATCGAGGGGGTACTTCGTAGGTGTTATTCTGCAGGTGTCTTGGCTAGGTTGGGGTCAGACAGCACAGTCGCCATATGCGTTGAAGCTAAGGGCCACAATAATTGGTTACGAACCTCCACTTGTTGTGTATGGGAGTCTCAAGCCTCTCCTAGGCGAGACATACCTGATTCATTCGGGAGCTCACATATCCTACCCTTGTTTGCTTGTGATTGGATCTAGATTATACAGGTGTATGCTCTGTGCACGCTAGCTTGCTTAGGGTTTGCGTAATTAGAAGAGTCTTTTTCATTTTTTGAGTCATTGTGGATTCGGGTGTGGCACTTCGTCGTTCTCTTCGTTTAGCAGGACTTCCACCTTCTACATCTCCTCCTTTGGGAGAGAGAAATAGACAATCCAGGCGGACTACTTCTCACATTGATTCACACACGATGGGAGATCATGAAGATGAAATTCCTGAGTTGTCTTCTCCACCTCATGAGGTTGGGGAAGAAGATCCTACTCCTGTATATGATCCTTCACCTGATATACCTACACACTGTAGGTACGATCCTTCACCCGATATACCTACACACTCTAGGTATGATCCCTCATTTACAGGTCGTCGGTATTGGATGTTGGGTGATGAGACTCATCATGAACCTGTGAGCACTAGTTATATTAGTTATGGCATGTTTGGTATCCCTGCACATGATCCGACACACCATGCCGAGTCGAAGTTTGAACCTAACACTATGCCTGGGGGCACTCCTATTCCTTTCCATGTGGATAGATTTGGGAGCACGAGTCACATTGCACCCTCCATCCCAGCGGTGGAGGCTACATCACATGCTCATCCTAGACCTAGTGTTAGTAGTCCTATTCGGATACCAGAACCAAGACGAGTGACTATAGGGAATACCACTTACATCACTTCACATGTCCCTTCGTCCTCTATTCCTAGTTCTTCGAATGCTATTCCTCCCCCTCATTCACATGGACCTTCGGGCCAGAATGTTTCTACTAGTCATGTTCGCATTGCTGCTACTGGCGTAGTTGTGTCTCAGAATCAAGTACCTCTTGTTGTCTTGGGAGGTCATATTCCTACTTCTGGAATGTCATATGGTCTATCGCAGGGAGTTCCTCATATTCCTACTTATGGAATTTCTCATGGGACATCCCATGGGACATCTTATGGAGCTTATCATGGACAATATTATGGACTGCAGTATGCACAGAGTTATTCACCTTATGGGTATGGGTATCAACAACCTGCTTACTCCCCGAATTATGGCATTGTAGCTCCAAATAGTCAAGGTACACCACATTATGGTGCTTCCATGCCACCCTACACGGGTCAAACGGGAGGAGGACACTATGGCCATGGCCATGGTGGTTACGATAGTTAGTCTTATGTGAACCAAAATTATCAGGGAGTGTGGCATCGACCTACTCAACCTAGGCTCCCTTTCCTCACAATGTTAAATTTACCTGACTTGTCGAGACTAACAAACGATCCGGTATCTCATGACCCGGCTTGGTCGGATGTCCCTACCAAGATTCCCTTGGACATTCCCAAACTTGAGGGAAAACCAGGAGAAGATCCTAGTGAACAGGTTACTACATTTCACCTTTGGTGCTCTTCTAATTCCTTACATGATGATTCGATCCGTTTAAGGTTGTTTCAACGCACCCTCACCGGGCCTGCAGCGAAATGGTACATAGAGTTACTTAGGGGGGCATTTGTTTTGTTCAATGACCTAGCTATGGATTTTCTCAATAACTTCCAACTAACAGTGCGTTACAATGTTGGTACAGGACTCTTGTCGACATTTCGGCAAAACAAAGCCACGCATATCTCGGACCATATCCAAGAGTGGCGTAGATGAAAGAGATTGATTAAAGCCTTCATACCGCTAGAGTTTCTCCTCGAGTGGTTCCTTAAATCGTTACTACCTTATATAGCGAAGGATGTTTCTATGTCCGGAGTTGAGAATGAGGAACAAGCCATTTTTAGGGCATAGGAATTGGATTTGATTTATGCTCAATCCGAATTGTTATATGAGATCATTCCTAATGCTCCGCGTTCTAGTTTCGAACCTAAGGTCAAACCTAGACCGCATGCCGATGGCATTGTTGGTTGTACGAGTACCAAACCTGCGGATTCGGTTGTGCAACAGGTGATTCAATTGTATATCAACCAATCTGCCTCGGGACAAGCCACGGCTTCGTCTCAACCCACCCAAATGGTGAATGTGCTTTCGGTGCAATCGTTGGACCAGAAGGGTAACCAACAACCCAGAAGGAATAATAAAAAGGGTAAAAACAATCGTAAGGGTGGGAATAGGAATGAAAATGCCAATTCTAATGACAAGAACGCCCACAATGCTGGGGGGGACAGGCAGTCTAAATGTAAGGTTAAGTTTCCTTGCAAGTTGTGTAAGGATGATCACCTCACTCACTTGTGCCCTCGTATGGAAGACGCCTCGATATTCATAGCACAGGGCCCAGCTGTGCTGACCAACCCTTTACCACAGCTGTGCTGACCAACCCTTTACCACATAATCAAAACATGAACTCGAGGACCCATGATCAGTCTGGTGGAGATCAAGATCCACCGAAATCCAGTAGTGGTCATGGTTGCATCAATATGGTGCGTGCTACTAAGGTTGTGACTCGTGCAAAGGACTATGGTTTGTCACAACCAGACCTTGGAAAGGAACGTGCTCCACCTGGGAGTCCTTTGCATATTGAAAACCCTGTGGATAAACCTGAAGTCACACCTCGCATTCCTAAGGGAGTACTAAAGCATTCGGGACACAATCCTAATGCCCGAGCCGCCCAGAACTATTCAGTTGTTGAGGATTTGGGCCACACTCCTTGTGTGATGTATGCACTTGAAGTACTTCACAGTTGTCCTTCGCAAAGGAATTCTTTGCTTTCTGCTCTTGGTGTTAACGATGATAACTCTTCCTCCGTCACCAAATTTGAAACCACAGGACTATAGCATCGCTTTCCTTACTATGTGTCTCTCTTGATTCATGTAGAATGTCTTAACATGACCGTCAAGTGCACTGTGATTGACGAAGGTGTTGCTGCTTCCGTGATGTCTTTGTCATGTTGGAAGGGTTTGGGTTCCACCAAGCTGTCTAAATCCGCTACCATGTTGACTTCTTTTGATGGTAGATCATTTCAGCCACACGTAATTCTTCCTTCTCTTAAGGTCCGTTTGGGAGGGAAGACCATCGCGATCGAGGTTGAGGTGGTTGATGCGCCCCTTGACTACAATATGTTACTGGGTAGGAATTGGATGTATAGTATGAAAGCCATATATTCTTATCTATTTCGAGTTGTATGCTTTCCATTTAATGGGAAGATTGTTACGATTGATCAAACATCATTCAAAAATCTAAGTGTTACTGCATCATCGAGAGCTTCTATCTCGATTATCGATCATTCCTAGCCGACAACTGGGAGTGTGGGTGTTGATATGTATCCATCCCTTATGGGAAGCTTTAGTTGTCCTACACCCGTTCTTATGATCGGGTCTAGATCTGGTGGGGGCTTCGTCTTCATTGAGGTTGGTGTCTTTTCGCACTTCCCATATGGAAGATCCTTGGATCCTTCCTACATTGAGTCCTTCGAGTAAGCCTATTGAAACAGACATGTCATTGCCTGTAGCCATGATAGCATATCGAGCGAATCTTGAATGTGTTGCAGAGCCTAGTCCTTCCTCTTCGCAGACGGAGGAGGAGGACCCATATGTGCTGCCTGTGTGGGCAGTTGAGTCTTCTCACACACATGATTGCCTTGATAGTGTTTTTCCATTAGATGAAGCTATTATTGAGGCCATGTCTGGAGTTGAGCCACCTTGGGAAGAGTTACACCATAGATCTTATTTTCTTCCTGAGCTTGATCGTTTGGAGTGTGAAGACTTTAGGGAGATTCTTAGTGAGAGAATTGGTAGTCTCGTGGTTCCATTGAGCTCTCTTGGTCCGATGGCTGATGGAAACATGAAGAATATATCTCCTACCATCCCTATCAATATCTCTCACGATCCTAGCAATATTGAGAATGTCTATATTGGGGCAGAATGTTCCCATGCTGAGATTTAAGAGTATACCGAGTTGTTCAAAGAGTTTTGTGATGTATTTGCTTGGTCATATGAGGAAATGCCAGGTATCAACCCTCGTATTGTTGAACATGAAATTAAAACTTATCCCAATGCCAAGCCTGTTCGACAACGCTTGCGTGCGGTGAATCCTAGAAAAGCACCCGCGATTAAGGATGAGATAGAAAAGTTGTTAAATGCCGGTTTGATCTATCCCGTTCCCTTGACGTAGTGGGTTTCAAACCCCATTCCGGTTGATAAGAATCAGGGAGCGATCCGTATATGCATTGATTTTCGTGACTTGAATCATGCCTGTCCTAAGGATAATTTTCCCACACCATTTATTGATCAAATTTTGGATGAGTGTGCAAGAAGCGAGGTATTTTCCTTTATGGACAGCTTTTCCGGATACAATCAGATCCAAATCAGACCCGAGGATGAACATAAAACTGTATTTATTTGTCCTTGGGGTACCTTTGCATATCGTAACATGCCTTTCGGCCTTAAAAATGTCGGAGCCACATTTCAGCGGGCTATGACCTTGATTTTCCATGATCTCAAATCGATTATTGAAGTATTTTTGGATGACCTTGCTGCTCATTCTTGTCAAAGGATGCGTCATTCGTACCATTTGAGATTAGTGTTCGAAAGATGCTGCCATTATTTGGTTAGGTTAAATCCTCATAAATGCATCTTTTACGTGAAGTCTAGTCACTTATTAGGGTTCATTGTCTCCAGGGAAAGTATAAGAGTCGATCCCTTAAAGGTTGAGGCAATACTTCAATTGTCTCCCTCGAGAAACATTAGACATCTTCAATGTTTGCAAGGCTTGGCAAATTTCTTACGGAGATTCGTGGTTAATTTTTCCAATTTGACTAGAGGATTTATGTGTCTTTTGAAGAAGGACACTACCTTTTGCTGGGATGAGAGAGAATAGGAGTCCTTTGATGCACTTAAACGAGCCTTAGCATCGGCCCCCATGATTAGTCCACCCGACTATAGCCGTGACTTTTTGATTTATGTGGTCACGTCCATGGAGATGATTGGTATGGTTTTGGTTCAAGAGGATGAGGAGCTCCATGAGCATGTCATATATTATTTGTGCTAAAACCTCATAGATGCAGAGATCCATTATTCCCATGTGGAGAAACTTTCCTTAGCTACCGTTCATGTAGTTCAAAGGTTGAGATACTATATTCTCCTTTACCAAACCTTGGTGGTAGCCCATGTCAATCCATTCCAGTTCGTCCTCACTAGAAGGATGATCGAGGGAAAGTATAATAAGTGGATTGTCATCTTGCAAGAATTCGATCTCGAGTTTGTTTCGTCAAAATCGAAAAAATTGTTGATTTTTGCGGAGCTTATATCTGATTTCCCAAGTGAGGAGGAGGAGGAAGTTTGTGAAGATACATTTTTCAATGAGCACATTTTCCTGATCTCAACTTTGGATCCATGGTATGGGGATATCATCATATATTTACAAACATTGAAGGTCCCTAGTCACCTTTCACGGGATGAATGACGACGGTTACGTCATGTATCCAAGAACTACCTTATAGTAGATAACACATTGTACCATCATGGGGTAGATTCCATTTTACGTCGTTGTTTAACTCATGAGGAGGCTGAGCTTGTGTTGAATGATTGCCATGGAGGGGCGTGTGGTGGTCATTTATCTGGGCTTTCTACAACCCAAAAAATCTTGAGAGCAGGTTATTTCTAGCCTTCGATCTTTAAAGATTCTGTCAATGCGGTCAAGAAGTGCCACCCTTGCCAGGTGTTTGCATGCAATATGCGCTCACATCCTACCCTGTAACATCTGATTATCACCGCTGGTCCCTTCACTAAGTGGGGGCTTGATTTCATGTATTGCAACCCAGCTTCAGCTAGGGGGCATCATCATATTATAGTGGTTGTTGACTATTTCATGAAATGGGCTAAGGATATGCCCACAATTAAATCTGATGGTGATACAGCCATGCATTTTGTATTCAACCAGATCATTACTCGGTTCGGTATTCTGAAGGAGCTTGACACTGACCATGGTAGGCACAGTTGACACATAGGGTACCCATGGCGCAAGTGGAGGACTGACCTGAGGCCATGTAGCGACAGGTGGTGGGTGTACCACGAGCATGGGTGCAGTTGTTTCGACGACTATCTAGATCCGAGACTTGGTGCATGTGCATCGACTATCGAGCTATCAACAAAATTTCAGTGAAGAACAGATACCCTCTTCCATGGATATATGAACTCATTGACAATCTAAAAGTTTCTAAGTTCTTTACAAAACTCGACCTTAAGTCGGGATACCACCAGATTCCAATTGAGTCCACTGATGTATGGAAAATAGATTTCAAAACCAAGGAAGGATTATTTGAATGGTTAGTCATGCCTTTCGGCTTAACCAATGCACCTGCAACCTTCATGAGATATATGGATTACCTTCTACGACCTTTCATCGGTAAATGTGTCATTGTCTATCTCGACGATATCTTGATTTTCAGTCGATCATGAGAAGAACATGTCAAACAACTTCGACAAGTCTTTGACACTCTCCAACAACATTGACTATATTTGAACATGGACAAATGCTCCTTTCTGATGACCAGTATCAAATATTTGGGGTATATAATTGAATATGCAGGCATTCATGTCAACCCAGAAAAAGTACACATCCTCAAAGATTGGCACATTCCTCAAAACATTCATGAACTAATAATTTTTCTTGGTTTGGCGAATTTCTATCGACGATTCATACTTGGATTCATCCACATCACATGGCCTTTGAATTAGTTGACAAAAGGAAATGGGAAAATTGTCTTCAAATGGACACTAACACAACAACAAGATTTTGAACAAATAAAAAACAAGCTATGCATCATCCCTTTGAGATTGAGACGAATGCATCAGACTATGCCCTCGGCGTAGTGATCACTCAGTTAGGTCACCCAGTCATGTTTCATTCCGAGACTTTCAGTGACACTGTTAGAAGGTACTCGACGTATGAAAAATAATTGTGTACCATTGTGCAAGATCTTAAGAAATGGAGACACTACATTCTTGGAAAGGAAACGATCATCCTCACTAACCATAAACCTTTGCAGTTCACTCTGTTCCAGTTGAAACTACAGACAACTCAACAAATCAAGTGGATTAATTACCTGCAACAATTCCAGTTGGTAATTAAGTATAAAAAAGGCAAAGCCAATGCCGCAGCCGATTATCTCAGCAGACCACCCATTACTCTATTGTCTACGGTGATGAGATGTAGGGTTATGACACCACTACTTGGCCACAATTGTATTCAGTAGACTGTGATTTCTCTCCAATTTATCAACAACTTCAGACTGACAAGTTGTCAACTACCAACTACTTTCGGAAGGACACCTTGCTATTCAAACTTGGAAAACTTTGTGTACTGACCAGTGAGCACCGACAAAAGCTCATCTAGGATGCGCACTATAGCAAGACCGCAAGACATTTTGGAATCGCAAAAACACTTGTTATCCTCCAAAAGTATTTCTACTAGCCTTCACTTAATTTTGATTTCAACAAGTACATTCGATCGTGCATCATTTGTTCCATTGCTAAACCGCCAAATCGATGACAAGGACTGTACACACCCCTTCCAATTCCTAGACGACCATGGGAATCTATTTCTACGGACTACTTGACAGGATATCCTACTACCAAACATCAGCATGACGCAATATTAGTAGTAGTCGACAGATTTTCCAATATGGCTATACTCATACCATGCAAGAAGACTACGACAGTACAACAGACTGCTCAGCTCTTTTTGAACATGTGTGGAAACATTATGGCCTCCTGACGACCATCATTTCTGACAAAGATGTTATATTTGTCAAAACCTTTTGGAAAACTCTCTGGAAGCAACTCGTCACGATACTTTCTTTGTCGACAGCCATCCATACGCAGATAGACGAAAAAACGGAAGTTGTAAATCGCTTAGTCGTACAATTGCTTCGCATGTACAACCCCAAGCATCATCGAACATGGGATGACATCCTTCTATACATACAACACAACTACAATCGTGCTAACACAACTCTATGGGAAAGAGTCCATTTGAGATCTGTTACGGATTTCAACCCTCAACGCCTATCGACTTAATCAGTTCCTCGACACAGTCGAATGACACCGAATTCGAAGGATGAGATGTGGAGAAAGAATTGAAGTTCAGAGATCAAATATACAACATCCAAAAGCAAGCACAAGAGATGTTTCAACGAGCTAATGCAAAAGATAAGGCCTGACACGACAAGCATCGTATTCCTCATTCATTCCAAATTGGGGATCAAGTCTGGTTACATCTAAAGAAGGAGTGCTTCATTGGTCCCTATATAAAGATGAAACCTTTGCGATATGGTTCATACAGTAGCGTTAAACAGATTGGAGAAAACACTTTTCAGCTCGACATTCCTGCATGCCTTGGCCTACATCCAATTTTCAATGTAGATCTACTTCGACCATACCATGCACCATTGTTGGAACAGAACAACTTGCAGACAACAGAACCCGAATACATCCATCCATATGTTCAAGAAAATATTCTTTATGACACCATTGTGGGATGACACACATGCCATACAAGGATTAACTCCATTCCCTTGTTTCAAGTGGCTAAAGCTGGACAACTCCCTGCGCAAGGAAAATGGTACTCTTCTACTAAAATAGCCAATAAGTTTCCTCACCTGAACGAATACACAATGGAGACCATTGTTTCTTAAGGAAGAATGAATGATCCAACTATCAGTCGACAGGTCCACCTCGACATGTGCATTCGATAGGTTCGCCTTTGACAAGTCCGCCTCGACATGTTCATTCAACAGGTTCGCCTCGACAGGTCCTCCTCAACATACAACATACCAACATGCTCTGCGACGGTTGAACTTTTGAACCACTATAACTTATTTTGTAATTGAACATAACAGGTAGTCACCCAAGCGTCTCAGCATCCTATATAAGCATGTACACTAATGTAAGATAGATGATTTGATTCCTCCATCTTTCATGGAGCAGAAGTAATAAATTGGTTCAAATTCTTGCATATTGTATGTGCGCATATTTCTTGTTGACCTAGTGTGTTTCCTTCTTTGTTGATTCTTTTTATATGCTTTTGCCACAACAGTAGTCGACTCATTCAGTCGACTATTGTCCTCGGCGTGCACCTTCACATGTACATTCACTTTTTAACACATCCACTTATACATTCACTTGTACACTCATTGTACATACAGACACATCACTATAAATGCACTAGTTCATACATTATTGTCCAAACTCTTGTCCACTCATCACTGTAAATATACATGTACATACACTAGTTTGGTGTACATACCCTAGTCTACTATACACCTTATTAATTGTACACACATACCACACATACCTTCTCAATACATTTCATCACACTCACTATTTACTCATACACATGTACACTTTACTGTACTTTCATATACTTTTGTTTATACTTGTCATTGGACTATTTCTTAATGTCATACATACCTTGATCTCATGAATTCTAAACTTGCACCTTACATACAGACTTCAACAAAACTTGGGACTGTTTTGAACCTTTACCATTTGGAATTTTGTTGCTGCTAAGGAGTTATTTCTGTTGACCAAGAAAAAAAATAAAATTTGTTGCTATGTATCCCACAAACATGCCTCAGTTCACCCTTTTAAAACATCGAAGAAAAGGACTATTGACCAAAGAAAAACCCTGTGTAAATTTCGGGTATGTGGATGTCCTAAAGATCTCGAGACTGTAGTAAAATAAGAGAGCAGCAATACCTTAACAAACTTGGACCTTGGACTGAGAAAACTCAGGTCTCTGATGGCGTAAGAAGGAAGCAGCCAATCCAAAGAAAACTCATACTGTAAAAAAAAAATTATGTCAAAGCTTTGAATCTCTCTTTCTTTGGTGTTGCTAGAGATACCCACGAAAATCTCAGTCAACTATAGCCCAGCGAAATTCCTCAATCCAAATGTCACGTTTTTTATGGTTTAAATGATGGCAGTTGAAGTGTATAAATACACGTTGAGGTAAGACATGTTGGGGCCGACCTAATGAGAGTTATATATATATATATATATAATTGTTACATTATAACTGGGCCGACTCCTTGCTAAGTCATTGCATTTCTCTTATACTTTGTTTTATAATTTCAAAGATTGTGTTGGAGTTCAAATCTTCATGGTAAGGTTGTGTGGTTGACAAGCAAGATGAATTCTTAAGTGGGTTACCATATATGAGGGCTTATGACCAACAAGAAGGGCTTTATCACATCATGCTTTATCAATATCAAATTCACTGCTTAACTTCTTCAACAAATGTATGGACATTATCAAGTATATAGTTTTCAATAAGTGAGGGTGTGCTTCACACTTTGACCATCTTAAGGTTACCAACACACAAAAGAACCATAGAACTTTTTCCACTCCTTCAATGTCACAAGGATCATTAAACCATTAGGTGTGGGGGTGCCTAGACTTCTCCTAGGGTACCATGACCTCATTAAAAACACAAATGACCAGATAATGGGTCATTTGGACTCTGCACTTCTTTTAACCCACCAAAGACACTTTCTAGGGTACTAGGGCATAGGATGTGGTACTGGGAAACCAGAGAAACAACTTGGGAACCATAGAAATGACTTAGAGGTACTTAAACACTCTAAAGGGTGTATAACACTCTAAAGGGTGTATAGGGATTTTGGCATTGTCCCAAGGGCTCCAAGGGTTTCAGACTTGGGCTTCGTCAAGGTCAAAAGCTTTCCTTTGACATTAACTAACTTCTAACCCTAAAGGGATCCTCAGGGGGAACCAAGACACACCCACACACACCTGTTGGCATCGATGACAATTTAGTCAACAGGATGTGTCTCTTATTTCATGTGCAAAGCATTTGATGAAATAATTTTTTGAATACAAAATTGTGAAAAAAAGTTGTAGATCAATGTAACTTACAAGTGTTTGTCAAAACCACACAACCAAACTACCATATTGCCCATATTTGCATTGGGGATATTATAGTGGTATCAGAGTTGGAGATCTTTCCAGCTTGAGGGGAATTCAGTCAGAATTTACATTTGAGATATTAATCATTTGTCTTGTGGAATTAAATATTTGCTTGGGCCAATTGTTTGTGATTTCTTGTGGAGAACGATTTCCTTAGAGAGATCGAACCACTTTCTTGAGGGTCGAGTGCTTGTGGAGACAAAAATTTATTGGAGAAAGACGATTTCATTAGTAAGCTACATTCATTGCTAGATGCATCATCTAAAGGGAGGTCGAATACAACTCCTTGGAAAGATCGACTACTTGTGAGGAGGCCAAGTTCATGAGAAAGTTGGATTCATCTAAGGAGGGCATAATTTATTTGTGTAAATCAATTTTGTAAGGGAGAATGCATTACATGGTGGATGGCGAATTTAATTGGTGGGAATCGAATTGATCAGTGAAGGGTGAATTCAAAGAAGGACAAATTTCTAAAAGGAGGTCGAGTCCAATTTATTAAGGAGTGTTTCATTCTTGAAGAGAGGCCAATTTGTTGGCAAATATCCTTAAAGGGGGAATTGGTGAAGGAGTCGATTCAATTGTTGAAAAAGGGACAAGATATTCAGAGGCTAAGTTCTTGTTGAAGAGAAGATCGTGACAGTTGCAGGTTCACAAGAGGGGTGAGGTCGAGTAGAGAAGGGGTCGTCCCCTTTGTTCCAAGTCTAAGCTACTATGGAAATAAAAGTCAAATAGGCCATGGATGTTGCAAGGGGGAGCCACAACCTTGGAAGGAAGACGTAGGGCCTCATTGAGGAGGTCAAATATATAGGATCCAACAGAAGGACCCTTGGAGAGACTAAATATAAACTAAGGAAAGTTGCAACTATTGAAGAGGTCGACTTCATCTCTGTGTATGACTGACTTATATCTTGAAGAAGTCAAGAGTGTCCGTGTGGAGATTGGTTGCGAGGATTTCCTTAAGGAAACGAGTCATCTTTGGGGTTATAGACGTGAATGTTTAAAGGGGATCATGGTTCTTCTTGAAAGGAACCGAATACAACTTAGCAAGGCAAAGTTATCTATTGTGGTCGAGTTCATTCAAGAAGCTGAAGAGGAATGTAGTTGTTGCATATTTTGGGCATTAACCCTATATTGGTGGAAAAAGGGGATCTACAAGTTAATCATGTGTGTTCTCCATAACACTTTCTAGCTTCCACAACTCTTCAACTAGTGTTGAGAGGAACATGTTTACTATAATCTGAAGTAAAGTTTATTTCTTTGGCATTTTTAAATATGGAACAAGAATCATATCTAGTCAGTCCAGATTATCCATTCCTTAACAAGGGACATAACAGTTTCCATCCTATGATTGCATGAGACATTGATGTTTAGAAGGAAAGATGGGGAGCAAAATAACGCCTAGACCATGGTTTCCAACATTCCTTGAGGAACATCCCACAAAAGCACAAGAGCATCAAGGTTAGGATAATGTTACCATCTGCATCAGAGAGTACATGGCATTGGGAAAAGAGTTCCACAATTTTTTTTGTTTATGGACTTTTGCAACATCAAACATCTTGAGTGGTATGAAGAGGATGAGGATTCCTTTAGAGATACAATGTGGAAATTGGGAAGAGTTGTGTATGAGAGACTTGGGAAGAAACATGCAGCTAGCCATACTGAAGGTGTGTACATAGGGGAAGATCAAAGAGCAACTTTGAATGCACCATTAGATACATCCCATGAGGCTAATGACACTAGCACACATGCTAGACAGATTAATATAACATGTGATGCAACCTTTCGATCAACTCATGTTGAGGAGTCAACACCTTATGATTCCTATTACGAGTTGGATGTGGATGCACCTAAGAATGATGAGAATGTAGCAAGGGATGAGTTTCCTTTTGAGGCTGATGACATTTCTCAAGACGAAGACATCGAAGAAGTAGAATTGGGAAAGTGCGGTGATGGAAAAAAATCATAAAACTTGGTACAGGATTGTTTCTATGAACCACATCATTTGACGGGGCAATTGAAAGAAAACAGAGAAAAGATTAAGACAACAATGAAACATTTTGATGATACACGTGCATTAGTGATAGATTGTTGTTGGAGAGCTTCAAGGGAAATGATAGTTTGAGAAGAGAACCTTCCCTTGCAGAATTGCAAGCACTTAGAGAAGTAGTGGTGGCGATGAAAGTTGACTACCTACACCTGCTTTTCGACAAAGAACATTTTCTCATGTTGGATGAGATGTACCATTAGGGGAATTTTGAGGTTAAAAATGGGCCTAAAAAAAGGTGCTATTAAAATCGACTTTCTAAGAACCAATCACAATCTAGATAATGACATCCTCTGTAATAGTTGAGTTGGCAATAGTTGAGTTAAGGTTGCTTATTTGTCATATTCTAAAATGTTGATCAAAACCTATGGTTAACCAATGTAGTTTACAAGTACTTTTACACCTAGAGTAAAGTACTAATATATTTTCACACTCTTTCAATAAAATATATTATTTATTCCTTCATATATTTTGAAAAAGACAATATATGTATTTTCACTTAATATGCATGTCTTTATACAATTTTCAATATATGTTATATTTATCCATTTTTTCATAATGTTAAAATATCTTTTATTTACACATTTTTACTTATGAATATATGGTATATTCATCCATTTTTCTTAATCTAAAAAATATCATATAATTATATATTTTTAAGTGAACTTTATTTATTTTTTTATTTTTAAAAAGTATTATTAATTTTTCTAATGTTTTTAAAATATTTTATTATTAGATTTGTATAAAAAAAATTACAATAAAAAGCATTACAAAATAATATATTTATAAAAACCGAATTTAAATACTATCTTTCAAAAAACTAAATTCTAAACAAAACATCATATTAAAATGTAATATTTTATCAAATTATAGTACAATTAATTAAAAACTACAAAACATTACATTATACAAAATATTAAAATCAAAGTTTAAAATATTAAATATTAACTTATATAATTACATTAAAATGAAATATTTTACAAAATTATATTACAATTAATTAATTAAAAGATAAGAAAAACTCCAATTCTAAATTATTAAAATCAAATTTTAAAGATTATAGATTATATTAGTATAGAATATATGTGTTATTCTATATTAAAATCAAATATTATTAAAATCAAAATTTAAAATGTATAATAAATATATTAATAAGGGGTAGGAATGTAGGCAGATTGGCAATTGCACGTTATGTTAAGGCATACAGGATGTTAAGCAAGTGAGTGGTTCGAGTCTCGACGAAATGTGCACGAAGGCTGAGCCCATAATTGACTGTGCCTAGCTCTTATACTGGAGCCGTCGGAATCAACCACGTATCACGTGAGTATGAAACCGAGATCGTTGGTGATTCCTCTAGCTCACACACACACCTATAATTAAATATTAAATTTAGAGTTTATAATGAATATGTTAAAATATTTCTATATATTTTAAAATGTTGAAAAAATATTAAAAAAATAATAGGTGATTAATTTATTAATATAAAAAAAACATAAATTGGTTTAATGATTTTTTATACAAATCATTAACATCCTATTTTATGAGAATTTAACTAAATTGATTCTTTTATAAAAACACATAAATTGGTTTAATAAGACAATAAGCAATTTAAATTAAAAAATACATATATCTTATTATTTTAAATTTTAATTTTCGAATGGGTTAAGAATATTAAGTGTAAATTTTATTAAGAATCTAAAAAAGATAAGTTATAATAAAAAATAAAAAGAGACATGTTATTTTAAATTTTAATTTTCAAACACTAAATTAATTATATCATAAAAACACATAAATTATATAAAGAAACAAAAAAATATAAGATAATAAAAATTTAAGAAAATATATATATCTTTTTATTTTAAATTTCAATTTTCAATGTGGTTGGAGAAAATTTGAAAATTTTGATGTTTTTTCATTTTGTATTATTTGATTGTCTTTTCATTGTGTCTATATTTTATTATTAAAACATACTTGATTGACTTTTCATTGTGTTTATATTTTATTATTAAAAGTGATTTCCAAGTTCAAGGACATGAATGCATCCAAGTATTACACATTTTTTGGAAATTAAAATTCGTTTTTAATCACTTCAATATAACATTTTTTATTATTTTTGTTTCTAGTATGTAACTCAACCATGGTTATCTAAATTGTACATTTAATGTAGTGAAAATGTGAGTTGTCAAGTATACCTTCCCCATAAAATGCCTAGTTCATAATATTTCAATATATCTCTTATGAGGCCCATTTTTTACCTCAAAATTCCCCTAATGCATGGTGCACTAAAAGGTAAAAAGAGGAAGATGATTACTCATGAGCTTGAGATTACCCAGGACTCCTGAGGAGAACGCAAAAGGCCCTTCAAGAATCAAAGATGTAGGTTGAGGAGCTTAGTTACCAGTTGAGTTTGGCACTCTTCATCATTGACAATAACAGAGGCTTCACTATGTGTTATCTCCCAAATAAAATAAATTTATTTTTGATAGTATGAAGAATTTAAATGATGCAATGAAGGATATGAAGATCACTAACAATTTTGAAGGCCTCTATTTTTTATGCAAATTTCACAAAGTTGTGGTTTCGGTGGCTTTGGGCGAGGATCAGAACATCTCATTAGCCACCGAAAGATGGAAGATAAATAGAAAGTGGAAAACCCCTTCGGCAGATAGCGCTGAAACTGTTTACACCATCGAAACGTTTTCCAGACATCAATCGAAAGTTGTGAAGACTTCAGATCGGCGAGCTAGTTCTCAAAGGTGTCGCAACGGCGGAGGAAATACAGACTAAGCGTTCTGATTCAGACTTCCAATGACCTCCGATAGCGATGAAATCAGAACAGAAGAACTAAGGATTAAGCAGCGGTAAGGTAAAGCTGAAAGGTGCCGAAATGTCGGTGATATGAAAAAATAAAATGCCACCAAATTCAAGTAACAAAAGTCGGAAATTGAAAAGACTAAACTATTGGCTAAATCGTTAACTACGGAGCCACAACAGTGAAATAGAAACTTAATGCGGGTTCCGAAACAATACAAACTCATCGGCGTCGGAACTTGAAAGGACTAATTATCGGTGAGCTTGTTCCCTAAGGAGCCGCAACTGCGGAGAATATAATGATTAAAGGCAGCTGATAAATCAAAGTCACCACCAGTCGGAGGGAATGAAAACTACGTGTCGGAGTTGAAAAGACAGTTAGTCAGCAAAATAGTTCACTAAGGAACCGAAAGACCGGAAGGCATACAGACTAACCGTCGGCGAATTAGTCTAGTAAAGGGCTGCAACGGTGAAAAAAAGACAGACTAAGGCCTCCGCGACCAGATGAAGACGTTGGCGATCGGAATAACTAAAGACAACGCGGTGGAAATCGCAAACACTAATCGTCAGCACAATAGCCCACGAGTGAGCCGCAACGGCAGGAGAAAAACTGACTAAGGCTTCCAATCAATCACTAGATGAACTCTTCGACGGTCGGAAGGGCTAAAAGTTAACTAGCCGCAAGATAGTTAAATGGGGAGCCGTAACGGCGGGAAATAAAAGGAATACGGGCCGACGAAGTTCACAAAGCGCAACAATGAAATATCATCGACGATCATAAAGACTAATTGTCGGCGAGTTAGCCCACTAAGGAGCCGACACTACGGCAAGGATGAGGCTTGAAGGGTTAATGGAACAGAGGAAAAAGCCTCTGATCAGCGACCGCGGCGGAAAAATACGGAAAAATTGAGGCCTGGAGCACCGAAACTACGACAGCAGTCAGGCTTGGAGTGTTGATGTGATAAAGGAAATAGCGTCCGATCAGCGATTGCAGCAACAAAGAAAAAGTGTCGGGCGGATTGAATAGGACTGGACACTTCAGATAAACATTGATACACTGGCTATTGGCGGCAATTCCACAGCGAACCAGTAGTGGTGGTAATCAGCTATTACTTCAGTCATTAAAAGAACGCTCAGTGAACTAGATCTTCACAGTAGATAAACAAACAGTTAGCAAGGGTTTGAAGCCCTAATCTGGAAAAAAACTATTACTTTAAATTATTTTTGTGTAAACAGATCAGAATTTTAGGATTTGTAAATTTTGTAAGAGGCTATAAAGCCCATGATTTTTTGATTAATAAGGGTTCAACTTCGGGGATTTATGAGCCAATAATACTTTCAAGCTTCTCATTTTACTTATTCATGGTATAAGCTCTTTTGTTGTGATCTGTTCAGCCATCATCTCTTTCTTTGTTGTGTTTATGCCTGAATGTGCATTCAGGTTAATTTCAGATTTATTGAAAAGCCGATAGTTGTCATCCTATTGGTCTATTAGTAATATTTGATTTATAAATACCATCCTCGGCAGGATTTAGCCATTTATACGCATGTGTTATGTGTGTAAGTCTGCCAGCCTGGCGAGTTCTCCATCCTTGCACCTTATAGTCGAATTTCTAAGCAAATTGCAACTAAAAGCCTTGTAAACGAGTGAGTCTGATGCCTGCCTTGAGAGTGGAAAGGTTACATAGGTGGACTGACTTGACCTATATCTGAAAACCCTAAAAGACATTCCAAGTTACCAAGCATCCTCGAGCTACAACCTAGAGGAGTTTCCTGGAGAGATAACAAATTGGCACCGTTGCCAGGGAGAGGAGATTGAAGCTCAGCTTCCCTAGGATACGACATAGATCCATGCTTTGATGATAGACAAGGCTTGGACATTATTACAGTTGTAATCATCTATCTGGCGACTCCATTGATATAATGTCGCTTCAAGATGACCAAGTACCAGAGCAAACCCAAAGGGGCCACCAGCAACACCTGTTTCAGATCCAGAAGAAATCTTGAGGAAAGCTAGGGCTTTACTAAGACAGACCAACACTGCTGCACAAAACGCTACATCAGGTATTTCAAGAAATATTTTTGTTGTTATTTCTTCTGCTGAAACTTTTAATTCCCAGAAATTTTTAGATACATTAGAAAAATCTAGGGCTTGGGCATCTTCAAGCACTGCTGCTTGTGAAGATCCAATCCTTGGTGACTCCACTGGGATAAGTATACCACCACCTTCTCAGCAAATATTTTCATTAGTGCCGCCTTCCACATCCTTGTCCATATGCATTTCCAATATGGCTACCCCTCAATTGACCAAGATAGAAAGGATCCTAGTAGCTAGGTATGCACCCCTAATTTTGCCAAATCCTCTCGCAGCCATGCCTACCGGGGATTACCTAAAGTATATGCCTAAGTTTACAGGGGAAGGGGATTTCATTGCTGAAGAACATCTAGAGGCTTTTTATAGCTATGCTGAAAATATAAATATAGAACAAGAAGATGTATGGACCAGAGTTTTTGTGCAAAGCCTGGATGGCCAAACTAGGAAGTGGTTTAAAGAACTGCCTACTGGGTCAGTGGCAGGCATAGAGGCCCTAGATGACGTTTTCCTAAAGCATTGGGGAGAGAGGAGAGACCACCTCTACTATGTCACAGAATTCAGCAACCTGAAAAGAGAAAATGGTGAGTCTGTCTCCAACTTTACCAAGAGATTCAACAACATGTACAGCAAGATCCCCACTGAGATTAAGCCCACTGGTACCTCAGCTATGATAACTTACGCGAATTCCTTTAACTCTGACTTCTGCCTACTTCTCATAGAAAGGAGGTCTGCCTCCTTATCACTCATGCAGGATGCTGCCCTAGAGGTAGAGTCAAACATTCTGGCATCTCAGAAGGTCAAAGGGAAGGTAGACAGGAGAAAGCAGCTAGCAGACTACAGTGGGGCTTCGGCATCAGAGAACAAGATTGAAAAATGACCAAAATTTTAGATAACCTGACTGCTGAAATGTCTAAATTGAAGGACCAAGGACATCTACTGGTGAGGAGTAAAGGGCCAAGTGACTTTGCTCCTCGAAACCCAAATTTTGTCCCTTATAGAAGAGGAAACCCCCCTGTTCAGATTCTCAGAAGGGAGAGAAATCAAGGCAAAGACCAGAGGATAAGAGCTCCACTACAAAATGTTGTATTAGAAGAAGGGCCAGAATTCATTGAAGAAGAAGGAGAAGCTGAAGACAATATCCACTGCATGGAGGATGAGGTGGACTATTCTTTTCTGACACAGGCAGAGTACGAAGAAGCCCTGATTGATGAGCATATCACTGAAGAGGCTGTCTATCGGGCTGAATAGGTTACCAACTGAGGTCCAGGTTGGTTGCTCCACTCAAAAAGAATGTTGTACCCGTCAAGCAGCCTGCTGCACCTGCTAGAAAGGTCGTTGTTTTACCAAAGAAAATAGTTGTTCCATCCAAAGCATTGCATAAACCAGCGCCTTCAGCCACACTTGATCAAGTCCAACTCAAACCTACAGGTCATGAGGTAAGGTTTCCAGATAGGCTGCATTATTCCTTCAACCTTGAGTCTAAAATTCAAAAATTGAAAATCCCTTTCCCTTTAATTGAGTTGATGAAGAATGATGCATTTAAAACCTCCATTCTGAATTCCCTTCAGCCCAAGGTGCACATTGACACTGACTTTGTGAACCTGCAAGATGACAATCCTGTTGTAACCCGGGGCCCCATAATTGAAGACCTAAAGGACTCTTGCCCACCATTCTATATATCCTTGAACATCCATGATAAAATCCTCCAGAACTGTTTGCTGGATTCAGGAGCCTCTCATAACTTAATGCCAAAGGTTGTGATGGATGAGATCGGCCTCAACATTACCAAGCCCTACCATGATTTATTCTCCTTTGACTCCAGGAAGGTCAAGTGCTTGGGCCTCATCAAAGACCTTGTTGTAAACTTAACTCAGCTGCCTTCGAAAAGCGTAATGATGAACATCGTAGTGGCTGATATTCCTCCAAAATTCGGCCTTTTGTTGTCCTAGTCATGGAGCAAAAGATTGGGCGGCACCCTTCAGATGGATCTCACATACGCCACCATTCCCATGTTCAGAGGAGAAACTAAGAGACTGTACAGGGAAAATCAGCTAGCTTACATTATAAGCAAGGAGAGTCACTCAGTAAATCACCCCATCTACGCTGTGGACACCGATTTTGGATCTTGCATCTTGCAAATAGATGATAATCAGCAGACATCAGTTCAGCTCACTGAGCCCACTCGTCCGTAGCCCGAAGAAGTCACAATAGCGATCTGGACCATGTATTTCAATGTGGCAAGCGCTCAAAACTCAGCAGGCGCAGGGGTCGTGTTGATCTCCCCATCTAAGGAGAACATTCACCTATCGTATAAGCTCAATTTCAAAACCACGAACAATGTAGCAGAATGTGAAGCCTTGCTGCTGGGAGTTAAAGCGGCCAAGGAGATGGGGATCATGTGCATGAATATTTTTGGGGACGCAGACCTCATCATACAGTAGGTCAACAACACTTTTCAGACGAAAAATATCAGACTAAAGGCCTACAAGGATGAGGTATGGAAACTCAGAGACTCATTTATGTTTTTTGAACTGTCATATATTCCTAGAGATTTGAATCACCTGGTTGATTCCCTGGCTGTCTTTGCAAGTCTTTTTGTTCCTCCTTTACCCCCTAGGCTCAGCTATGATGTTCAGGTCAAGTACAGACCCTCTCTGCCAGACAATGTAAAATTTTGGAGGGTGTTTGAAAATGATGGGGAGCTTAGTAAATTCCTTCAGTTAGTGGATGAGTTCTCTGACATACACATATACCAGGAAAACCTTAACCTGGAGGAATCCAAGCAGCTTAAGCTAAAAGATAAAGTGACTGAGCACGATATTGTCCAATTGCCCAGCAACCACATACCTCGAGGTCTAGTACCACTGGAAGAACTGTTTGATCACAATGATGTCCATTTCAAGCCTACCAAAAGGGACCTAGATCCTGCTATCCAAGAGCACAACATAGGCATCCAGAGCCATCCAAAACTGATAAATCTATCCACTGGGCTAATTGTTGAACAGAAGTCTGAATATTGCAGCTTGATAAAAGAGTTTGTTGATGTCTTTGCATGGGAGTATAGTGACCTAAAAACATATGACACCAACATCATCCAGCACAGGATTCCTTTGGAGAAGGACACCATTTCTTTCAAACAGAAGCTGAGACCCATCAGCCCTCTTCTATTACCAGTGATTGAGAAAGAGATCCACAAACTGCTCAAATCCAAGATCATAATCCCCATCAGGTATTCCCAGTGGATTGCAAGTCTAGTAGTGGTAAGAAAGAAAAATGGAGATATCAGGTTGTGTGTGGATTTTAGAAACCTGAACAAATGTTCCAAAAAAGACAACTATCCACTGCCCAAGATGGAACATCTGCTGCAGAGAGTCTCGGGGGCCAAAGTCATGTCCTTCCTTGATGGATTCTCTGGATATAACCAAGTCGCTGTGCACCCATATGACCAAGAGAAGACTGCCTTTACCACCCCCTGGGGCACCTTCATGTATGCTAAAATGCCATTTGGGCTAATGAATGCTGGGGCTACTTTTCAGAGAGCTATGGACCTAGCTTTTGTAGGGCTAAAAGATAAATATGTGCCGATATATTTAGATGACTTAACAGTTTACTCTCACAGCCATCATGACCACTTGCAGCATTTGAGAAAGGTATTTCTGAAGTGCAGAAGGTATGGAATATCACTGAACCCCAAGAAGCCCCACTTTGCACTCAATGAAGGAAAGCTCCTAGGCCACATAGTCTCAGCTGAAGGTGTAAAGATCGATCCAGTAAGAGTGGAGGCAATTCAATAGCTGCCAATACCAAGGTCAAAAAGAGACATTTAGTCCTTTTTAGGCAAGATAAACTTTGTCAGGAGATTCATTCCAAATTTCTTCGAGCTAGTAAAGCATATAACAGTCATGCTAAAAAAGGATGTAGAAATCAAGTGAACTGACCAGGCAAGAAATTCCTTTGAAGACATTAAGAAATCCATCATGGAGGCCCCAACCCTGATTAGTCCCGACTACACCAAGGGTTTTTATATTTTCTCTTTTGCATCTTATGACACAGTGGCAGCTGTATTATTACAAAAGAATGATGAAGGTTTTGATCATCCAATTGCTTTCTTCAGCAGAACCCTGAAAGATGCTGAGCTGAAGTATGACCCAATTGAGAAGCAGGATTATGCCCTCATAAAATCTTTGAAGAACTTCAGAATCTACATTCTCCATGCAAAGGTCATTGCGTATGTCCCTTCAGCTGCTGTGAAGGATGTTTTGACACAGCCTGACATTGACGGGAAGAGAGCTAAGTGGATGGCCAAACTCATTGAGTTTGATGTAGAGGTGAAACCCACCAAGCTGGTAAAGAGATTAGGTCTGGCCAAACTCATGGCCAAAGAAAACTATGAACTGATGGAAATAAATTTCACATGTGTCAGATCGGCAAAGGTGCAGACTATGGTAGCAGCTGAAACAGAAGTAAATCAAGATTAGGATAACAGTCCACCAGTAGCTGAGAACATATATTCATGTGAGTGGTACTCAAGTATTATTATATTTCTGCTTAAATTAGAAGTTTCTCCTAATCTCACTCCTAACCAAGCACGAGCCCTTAAGTCGAAATCTGTTAAGTTTTGCATAATTGACAAACTGCTGTACTGGAGGGATCAGTGTAGGATTTTGTTAAGATGTCTAGATAAAGAAGAAGCAGAGCAGGTCATGCATCACTTTCATTCCAGTACATGTGGAGGCCACCACTACTGGAAAACCACAGCCCACAAGATCTTAAAAGCAGGATACTATTGGCCAGTCCTCTTTGCGGATGTATGCACTTTTGTAAAAGCCTGTGACCAATGTCAAAGATTTATAGGGAAGCAGCAGCTCAAGTCCTTACCCCTTAGGCCTGTTACAGTGAATGGGCCTTTCCGGCAATGGGGTCTAGATTTCATAGGTGAAATAAATCCATCTTCCAGTGGACAGCATAAATGGATCTTAGTAGCCACTGACTACTTTACCAAATGGATAGAAGCAGTACCCACCAGAAATGCCACTCACCAAGTCATCATGAGATTTTTATATGAGAACATCTTCAGCAGGTTTGGTTGTCCAGTAAGGTTAGTGACTGATAATGCACCGACTTTTAAGGCTGGGGCATTAGTTAAAATGTGTGAATCAATGGGTGTCCAACTGGTGCACTCCACATCCTATTACCCCCAAGGCAATGGCTTGGCTGAGTCATCCAACAAAAGCTTAGTCAGAATCATCAGGAAACTGCTAGAGATAAATCATAAAAGCTGGGATTCGAAACTTAAGTTTGCTTTATGGGCGGATAGGGTAACAGACAAAAGATCCATAGGGACTTCTCCATTCAAGTTAGTTTATGGCACTGAGGCCATGTTTCCTATCCAGCTGATCCTTTCGGTGGCAAAGTTCTTTCAGGAAAAGGAAGATGAACCAAATGATATGATGAGGAGGATGATGGATTTGGTGGAGTTACACTAGATCAGGGAGCAAGTTGTAGGAAAATCAGAGGCTCATCAACAAAGGATAAAGGGCATTTTTGACAAAAGAGCAAAGGCAGACAACTTCCAGGTTGGAGATTGGGTCCTCAAGTGGGATGCTGTCAGACAGGACAAGGGGAGACATAGAAAATTTGACTCTTTATGGATTGGCCCTTTTGTTATAGACCAGGTATATAAGAATAACACCTTCAAATTGCAGAATCTGGAAGGTGAAGAGGTAATCGATGGCCCAGTAAATGGGTGGTTCCTAAAACTCTATTTTATATAAGGCTCTGAGGCCTTATGATTGTAAATTAGTAGATAGTAGGTTGTTTTGCTTTCAGAATAAGACTCCATTCCCAATGGAACAATAAAGAATAGTGTTAAGTTACTTAGTTGATTTTAGGGAAAGGCATTTTGGTCTGGGGTTCTTGGGACCTCACAGGAAGGTTCCCATCCTCGAGCAGGAGCCAGATGTTATCTCCCAAATAAAATAAATTTATTTTTGAGAGTATGAAGAATTTAAATGATGCAATGAAGGATATGAAGATCACTAACAATTTTGAAGACCTCTATTTTTTATGCAAATTTCACACAAAGTTGTGGTTTCGGTGGCTTGGGCGAGGATCAAAACATCTCATTAGCCCCCGAAGGATGGAAGATAAATAGAAAGTGGAAGACCCCTTCGGCAGATAGGCGTATTGCTGAAACTGTTTACACCATCGGAACGTTTTCCAAACATCAATCGGAAGTTGTGAAGACTTCAGATCAGCGAGCTAGTTCTCAAAGGTGCCGCAACGGCGGAGGAAACACAGACTAAGCGTTCCGATTCAGACTTTAAATGACCTCTGAAGGCGATGAAATCAGATTAGAAGAACTAAGGATTAAGCAGCGGTGAGGTAAAGCTGAAAGGTGCTGAAATGTCGGTGATATGAAAAAATAAAATGCCGCCAAATTCAAGTAACAAAAGTCGGAAATTGAAAAGACTAAACTATCGACCAAATCGTTCACTGCGGAGCCGTAACGGCGAAATAGAAACTTACTGCGGGTTCTGAAACAATACAGACTCATCGGCGTTGAAACTTGAAAGGACTAATTATCGGTGAGCTTGTTCCCTAAGGAGCCGCAACTGTGGAGAATATAATGATTAAAGGCAGCCGATAAATCAAAGTCACCGCCGGTTGGAGGGAATGAAAACTACGTGTAGGAGCTGCAAAGACAGTTAGTCAGCAAAATAGTTCACTAAGGAACCAAAAGACCGGAAGGCATACAGACTAACCGTCGGCGAATTAGTCTAGTAAAGGGCCGCAACGGCAGAAAAAAGACAGACTAAGGCCTCCGCAACCAGATGAAGACATCTACGATCGAAATAACTAAAGACTACGCGGCGGAAATCGCAAACACTAATCGTTAGCACAATAGTCCACGAGTGAGCCACAACGACGGGAGGAAAACTGACTAAGGCTTCCGATCAATCACTTGATGAACTCTTTGGCGGTCGGAAGGGCTAAAGGTTAACTGGCCGCAAGATAGTTAAATGGGGAGCCGCAACGGCGGGAAATAAAAGGAATACGGGCCGACGAAGTTCACCAAGCGCAACAATGGAAGATCATCGGCGATCATAAAGACTAATTGTCGGCGAGTTAGCCCACTAAGGAGCCGACACTACGACAAGGATGAGGCTTGGAGGGACGATGGAACAGAGGAAAAAGCCTCCGATAAGCGATCGTGGCGGAAAAATACGGAAAAATTGAGGCCTGTAGCACCGAAACTGCGGTAGCAGTCAGGCTTGGAGCGCCGATGTGATATAGGAAACAGCGTCTGATCGGCGATTGCAGCAACAAAGAATAAGTGTTGGGCGGATTGAACAAGACTGGACGCTTCAAATAAACGTCGATACACTAGCTGTTGGCGGCAATTCCACAGCGAACCAGCAGTGGTGGTAATCAGCTATTTCTTCAGTCATTAAAAGACTGCTCAGTGAACTAGATCTTCACAGTAGATAAACAAACAGATAGCAAGGGTTTGAAGCCCTAATCTGGAAAAAAACTATTACTTTCAATTATTTTTGTATAAATAGATCGGACTTTCAGGATCTGTAAATTTTGTAAGAGGCTATAAAGCCCATGATTTTTTGATTAATAAGGGTTCAATTTCGGGGATTTATGAGCCAATAATACTTTCAAGCTTCTCATTTTACTTATTCATGGTATAAGCTCTTTTGTTGTGATCTGTTCAGCCATCATCTCTTTCTTTGTTGTGTTTATGCCTAAACGTGCATTCAGGTTAATTTCAGATTTATTGAAAAGCCGATAGTTGTCATCCTATTGGTCTATTAGTGATATTTGATTTATAAATACCATCCTCAGCAGGATTTAGCCATTTATACGCATGTGTTATGTATGTAAGTCTGCCAGCCTGGTGAGTTCTCCATCCCCGCACCTTATAGTCGAATTTCTGAGCAAATTGCAACTAAAAGCCTTGTAAACGAGTGAGTCTGATGCCTGCCTTGAGAGTGGAAAGGTTACATAGGTCGACTGACTTGACCCATATCTGAAAACCCTAAAAAACATTGTAAGTTGCCAGGCATCCTCGAGCTACAACCTAGAGGAGTTTCCTCGAGTGATAACACCATGCTTCATGGGAGGGACAAATGACGGCATGAGTGGCACTCATGGTTTGAGGGAAGAGACTCTCGTGACGATTCAGTACGAGTATACAGAGTTACAAGTGCTTGGGGAGAGTTTGGACATAAAGAGTTGTGACCATGCACTTGTTTTGCATTATGGGGATCATGAGTCACCTTTTGTTGGGGAGGACACTGAAGGCTCAAGGCTTTGCTAAGGAGGACATAGTCGAGCACATTCCTTGTGGGCCAAGCCAAAAGCAAACATATACATCCATGGATTGGGTGGATAGGTATATGACAGATATGGAGACACGTTGGGGTAGACGGTTAGTTGACATTTGTGGAGTGCGAGGTATAATAGCACATACAAGATATCGAATGGTACAGGAGAACACAATAGTATGCAACAATATACATGAGTACACACAAGCATACGATGGTGTACATTGGAGTTTTAAAGTGTTTCCTTAAGGGAGACCTCCTAACATAGTCCTTAAGCATACTAGTGATTAGAGGTTACCCAGGATCAGTGAGTGAGTGGGTGAGCCTAAGGATGTAGCATATCCCTTGATGATCAATCTTCATCTGAGATATCAACAAGGGAGGGACAAGGAGCAGGGTACTCATAGGTCTGCTTCCATATTTCATTATGACTTCTTGGTCATGCTCGTAGGGTTGACTAACACACTAGCTACTTCCCAGTCGCATATGCATTGGCGAAGATACCTATTGTTGTTATACAAAAAGACTTAAGAGGTTCACCTAAGTCAGTTGGATGAGACTGGTGGCATTTTGGCCACAACATAGATCCTTCATTTGGACCATAAGATTGGTGCACAAGATGCACAGGAGGAGATCCAGGGTGTATTTGATCAGTTCATAGAGACTACAGATGACAGAGTAGGGGAAGACATTATCTGATACAAAGTTTGTGCATGTGTAATCCCTGAGTCCTCACTTAGGGAGAGGATCAAGAGGGTTAGGTGTGGCCCATATTTGGCAGGTCATTCTCAGTACTTGCACGAGTATTAGGCACCGCAAGTGGTAGAGCTATTTTACAAAGAGGTGCTTAGATCATGTTGTCTCCTTTCACACACCTGGGTTACGTGGCAGAAATATTCAAGCCACTCAGTGTGTCCTTGGAGGCAAGTCTCGAGTCAAGGCTGTCACCTTGTTCTTGACTCCTTTGTTCAGGCTAACTCAAAACGAAGCCAAGGGGGGTAGACCCTATTAAATTACTAAGGCTAATTACTTAGTGTGATGATGCTATAATGATTAAGTTGTTTAAGAGTTTTGAAGTTAACCAATGAAAGCAAAAGATAACAAGATGCAAGATTTAAAGCATATGAGCACAGTAATGACACTCAATATAGATATATAATTGAAAGAAATGATCAAATAAATCACTAGTGCCTTAAATGGAGTCAACAGAGAAAATAATGTGCTTGCATGGGCTTGAATGATGTTTTGCAAATGTCTCTCGGTAGATTTTAAATTAGTGTGGAATGTGAATAAATTAAATTAGGCAAAAATGGGACTCCAGATATACCCAAGGGGTACTTGGAGTATGTCCAAAAGTGAACTTTCACGGCTACCCGCAAGGTGTTTGTGGGCTGGAACAGAGTCTCGGAGACTATTGTTTATAACACACCCGTCAGGGTGTGACAGAGATCGACGCCTCGAGGTCACTTTCCAGTTGTTCCCACTCCTTTGGGTATTTTGACACCGCTTACAGTTTGTTCGAGGCGTTGGATTTTCCCCTAATGGTTTGTCAATTTGGGAGGTGAAGACTAATTAATCTAGTCACTCAAGTGCTTTTGATGTAGCTTGAATGATCGAACAAACCGCAGCCAAGTACAAAGCATACACACTGGAGTCTTTGTTATTTTTAGTAAATTTTAAGAGAGGTGTTCTTATTAAAAAGAAAACCCTCCAGAAACCTCTTTCGGTCCAAGTGGACCTCGATCGAGGAATCAAGGGGGGGTTGATTTTATTATGATTATCAAACAATAAATGAAAAAAGGAATTAGAGATACACAACACCTGTTTTCTAATTAGTCATACCACGCATCTCTTTCCCCTTGCGGGTCAATCGGGAAGTCGTGGGGTAAGTAGTATGATTACTTTTGAATTGAAAATATGGAATAATGCAAAATATTATCAAAGTATACAATCATGCATGTCAATACTAAACTAGAACATAAAAAAGGGAAAAATGCAAAAAAAAAAGAAATGGACACGGATCCCCCCTTGGGGGATGGGGAGCGAGCTCGAAAGAGAGTACTCAAAATAGATTTCATTTTATTATTATTGGTTACAATATCAGCAAACTGAAATATTAGAAACTTCTTGGTCCTTATACGGGATGAAACCAAGATCTTACAACTTTCCAAAACTTTAAGATTTCGGTCAAAGGGGAGACCCCTGGGGGGATTTGAACGCTCCCGAGGCCACTTTCGAACAACAACTTCTCTTCTTTTTTATTACACCTGCTAAAAACCAGCAATCATGTTAGAATGAAATATGCCCAAAAGCACTTTAAGAGTACATTTGGGTTAGCCTACCTCAACTAAAAAAAAACTAAGTTAAAACTAGCTAAATCGGTGAAAAAGGAACCAACAAGCTTTCTTTGGGATCTTGGCTTGCTGTTTGTGCAGCCAATGAAATATGCACTGATTGTTGGATTTAATCTTTTTAAAACAGAAAAGGAAATCTAGAGCATGCAACCTACGAATTCTCTTTAACTTGCCATGCAAAACGAACAATTTCCCTAAGCTAGATCTAGAATGCTTAATGATACTTTTCAGAAATGAGATCTAGACTATGAGCTTTGAAATAGTAGATCTATGTAATTTTTACTTTAATATGACAGATCTAAATTGTAACAAAGCTTGCAACCAAAGTAACCAGTTAAGATTTCGATTTTTATAAGGAGGAAGAGAGAGAAGAGTGCCGGTAGCCTTGAAGATCAACCGTGGAGATTTCAAGTGGAATGTCGAGGGACTATGCCTTTGAATGGTTTTGGAGAGAGTGAAGAAGCAAACTAGATCAGCATCCTCTCCAAGCTAGGAACCTGCAACTGAAATCAAAGACTTGCCAAAATACTTGTGAGATCCGATTAATACATACACATAGATTCAAAATAACATGCATATAAACTTATAAAACATGTTGAATCTAGATCTCTAAACATGCATCAAAGGAAAGAGATGGCCAATAAACTTATCAAAAAGCTCTTTTCCTATCAAGATTATAATAAGCTTATTATCAATCGTAGCAATGGATCCACAAACAATCAGCAAATTATGAACATAGATACAAGTTACCTCAGTAAAACATGGCAATGCTCATCCACACATACAATGACATGACACCGTCTTGCCTCCAAAGCTTCTCTTTATTTCAAATGAACAATAACAACAATACAATAGCAACAACACCTCAATCCTATTTCTAACTAGCTTGGAAGAGGTGATATGAGCTTTATTTATACAAAAAATAAGAGATCCAGCCCAGGGGGGCACAAATCCCAAGGAGACAGACCACTACAGTTGAAGGAGAGTCCATCAATGCTTGATCTAAAGCTGAACTGAGCTTCCATTGAGCCTACTTGTCAATCAGTGGGTTGATTGAGCTGGCACATCAACCACAGGGCTTCCAGAAGAGCCCACACGTGTGGAGGAGAGAGAGAGGGCGCAATTCCCCATAAAGGAGGCTAAAGTTCAAATCTGGATCTATCCAGATCACCTCTTTCAGTTAAAGATTTGTCAGATCCAGTCAATCTGGTGCTGATGAGACTGATTTCAATCAAATCGGTTGAGAATCCACTGATCTAGGATTTTGGATTTGCTCCATTATTCATCAATTTATTAATTAAAATAATCAATAATTGATTTTTTGGGGTTTTCTGACCTGAGTGATAGAAAATCACTCAAAACTTGAAAATAGTGAGTCTATGGGTTTACATGGTGCTCTTAGCTTGAAAATGAGCACCCCCATGACTGAAATTGATTATTTGCCCCACTTTTAACAAAACCAATTTTTCCAATTAAACTATTAAAAAATAGCCTAAGTTTTGGAAAAATTAAATTTTAATAAAAAACAATGAAAAACATAAAAAAATTAAAAATTAAAAAAAAAAAAACCTAAGGGGACTTAGACATGTTCATATGACTCAACCATAATGCCTAGCATGTTTATACATTGACACATAGACTCTAATAACCTCAATAGGCCTAAATGCCAAGCCGGCCACCCCAACTTTGGAGGTATTGAGTGAAAAACTCGGAAATTATTAGTCGCTTATTCAACAACCAATAATAACCAAAGGAAAAAACACCCTGAACTGATCGGATTGACGAATAAAGTCCAAGAGACCAAGTCTTTTACAGACACTATCATGCTAGAACATTTATTACAACTCCCCCAATGGGGATATGAACATGTGATATAATACAACAAAGTTTCCCAGAAGCAAGACTGAAGGTCTTCTGAAATCCGAACAAGTTATCCTTGTCCGATTCACCAGGCTCACTTGATAAAAAACCACTAAGTACAACTTAAGTGGTAACAGATCCCATATGTTACTTGAGCAAATTGATCATGATTGGGATAACATATTCCTTGATGGAGTTTGGCAAGAGCCAAACATATTAGTAGCATTATAGTCAATTCCTAATACTTGGTTTCCACCAGAGGCTTTCATGGGGACTCTGATGATTCTTAGCATGGCACAACAACGATCAGTAGGAGTTTCTTTTGATGTACTTACTATTTGGTGTTGGGATCTAGGCATTCATCCGAGTGATGGATTGCTTCAGATTGTAGGAGTCACTGATAGAGTTGTGGCAGTTATCGGACTGATATATTTTTGGGATGCCAGTGGAGGAGAGGTTGAGACTTCTTCTTCTCGGCAGAGCAGGCTTTATTTCTTATTATTTATGATGGAGTCTGATAGTGGAGTGATGAGACATACAATCTTTGTTTTCTAGAGTTTATTACTAGGATTCTTAGGTGGGGATGAATCGAGGAGTGGTCTTTTGAGGAGTTTGTGCAGCTTATGATTGCTTAGCTCATCAAGGTAAGTCAAGCAGATTCTTGTGTTGGCACCTGGTAGACCGACATTATGGGTAGACGGTATCTCACAACTGATTGGATAGTGTGGGACCTTGGTGACTTTACCATTTACAGGAAGCTTTGAGATAGGCTCACAGGTTTATCGAGTATGCAGACGGGGTATGTCAACCAGATGGTTATGATCATAGTGGTGCAACGTCTGCATAATGGTCCCTTTGTGAGATTAGCTTAGGGCCCTAAGATTTCAGTGTTATACAATTCAGTAGTAGTCACAATAGCGAGAGCTAAATTTTGCTTTCATGAGTTTGGTTCCATAGTGGAGTAGTTCACTGAGGGGTTAAGCAAATTGTTGTAGCATCAGGATGCCAAATCCAGTTTCAATTTGGTTCATTCGAGGGAGCATTCGGTTGTGGTGACATTGCTTGAGGACAAGCAATCTTTAGGAAGGGAAGAAGGTGATGTCCCATTTGACTGGTCAGGATGATAGGATGATTAGTAGCCTATCTAGCCCCATAGGTTAGAGCTAGTCAAGGCAGGGTGGTCATTACTATTGTCACTTAGCTTATAAAATATGTCTTATTTTTAAAAGTGACTAATAAGGTGTAATAAGGTGGTATTGGTTGGGCCTTCCATGGTATTGCCCATGGTATGGAGTTCTAAAAGAAGATAAATGGAGAAGAGCACCTCACTAGTAGATATGTTGATTTGACTTGATCTCTTGTGTTAGCGAGGTGAACCGGGGTTTTTTTTAGGGCTTGGAAGAACCCTTCCATCCATTGTGGTTTAGTTTTGGTGGTGAGATATCCACGTTAGCTAGACAAGCAAGAGGATCCATCTAGGGTCTTTACTTGAGCTTCATATTTTAGTTTGGCATCATCTTGGAAGAGTGACCAGTTAGTAGTAGATGAGTCGTGGCATATTTCTGATGTTTGATTTGCTTATTGCGTGTTATCAACTGCCCTAGCAGCCATTAGAGCTTGTAATATAAAGTTGCATTGATAGTAAGAATGCAAAGGATGTCTCTCTTGTTTTATGTTGAAAGCATTCGATGAAATATATTTTTAATGCAAAATTATTAAAGAAAGTTATAGTTCAATGTAATTGTTGTCATTCATATTGCAATTGTCATGAAAGAGTATCCTATCTAGGATGGTAGAGGGCAATAGAACCTAAACCAGTGACACTTTAAGGACCCTGTCCACCACAAATAGAATGGTTGTCATGCTGGATTGGGTTCTTGCTAAGTTTATGCTATTAAATAGCAAAGGGGTAGACTCTTACTAGCTTAAGTAGACTAGTAGAAAGTCAAGATACTCACATAAGCCTATGGAAATTGAGAGATAGAGATCCCTTGCTTGAGATGCCCTATATCACTAATGAATTTATGACAAGATCTAGGTCAAAATAAGTCCTAGGTGCTAGTGAGTAAAATGCTACCTTTGGAGGTTTTAACTGAGTGACTTGAAAATTCCCAAAGATAGTGATTTAACAAGACATTTAGTGGTCGTCCTAACACTTGGAATTAAGGCTTTGGCTAAAAATAATAGCTATATCACAAACCACAAGAAAATGCAGGTCATAAACCAAAACCATGTTGAGTTATGGTGTAACTCAAGATATCCTCCATATAGATTGCCTGGAATGGAGGCATTTATCAGCTTAGGCAAGAGGGTAGAGTGTGAGATGCACTCTTCCATGTTTCATGGATTCAGTTGTGGAGACATGCAGTGTATCTAGTCACTTTTGTCAGTTACATACAAAAGTGCATGCATGCAATTTGATTTTTGGCACCAAAAGTGAAATTACGGTTTGGTGACCTAATTTCAAGTTGACTTATAAAAAGGCACTAGGGATGCATAAGTTATTCATCTTTTGTGTGCATCAGGAGATCAGAGCAGTTGACCAAAGGGGTGTGCCATCTAAGAAAGATGGGGGCGCATTCATGAGAGAAGTGAGAGATCACATTCTTAGAGAGCGAGGAGATCTATCATCGAGGCAGTGAGAGAGAGAGTCTTCACTGTGCATCTTCAAACACTGAAGAGCAACAGTAGCAAAGTGAGCAGCTGGAGGAGGACGTGAGCAGCAACACGTCACACGTGTGGGACGTGAGGGAGCTGTTGCACACGTGTGGGAGGTTGAGCGAGGCCAGAGAGTTGAGGGTCTTCTTTGGTGACTAAGGAAAGGCCTTCAGTGATCAGTCAAAGACCGACTGAGTGCAGCATAACTGGGACGTTTTTTCTAAGCAAAGAGGACACATTTATAAGTGTTGGGGACGTTTTTCAGTGTTTGAGGATGTAGTTTCACTTTTAGACATGTGCAGAGCAGAGCATATAGCTGAGAGCATTCTTCAGAGAGTACAGTGTACAATGACTGATAGAGATTGGGTTGAGAAATCCACTGTGAGGGTGTACTACTGGGGCATATTTTCCAAGGGCAACTGCTGCAGATCTAAGGCTTTGGCCCTTCAAGTTCATCTGCTTGATTATCTTAACTCATTATGTACCTCTTCTATATTTATTTGTTTGCTATGGGCTCAAGAAAGTAGAAAGCCCTAGCGTTTGTTGGTTTTCCCTATTGGGGTTTCCATGGTAAAATTTTGTGTCATATGTGATTGCCTGATTGAGTAAGGATTTTCATGTGTTGCAAGTTCTAAATAGATTTGAAGTATAGAAGATCTATCATCAGGGCAATGAGAGAGAGAGTCTTCACTGTGCATCTTTAGATACTGAAGAGAAGCGCCAACAGCAGCAGAGTGAGCAGCTGGAGGAGGACGTGAGTAGCAACAGGTCACACATGTGGGACTTGGGGGAGTTGTTGCAAACGTGTGGGAGGTTGAGAGGGACCAAAGAGTTTAGGGTCTTCTTCAGTGATTGAGGAAAGGTCTTCAGTGATCAGTCAACGACTGACTGAGTGTAGAATAGTTGGGACGTTTTTATGAGCAGAGAGGACGCAACTATAACTGTTGGGGACATTTTTCAATGTTTAAGGACGTAGTTTCACTTACAAATCCGAGCAGAGCAGAGCAGATAATTGAGAGAGCATTCTTCAGAGAGTTAGACAAAAAGTACAATGTTCAATGACTGATAGAGTTTGGGTTGAGAAATCCATCCTGAGGGTGTACTACCGGGGGCGCATTTTCCAAGGACAGCAGCTACAACTAATGCAGATCTAGGGCGTTGACCCTTCAGGTTCATCTGCTTGATTATCTTAACTCATTCTGTACCTCTTATATATTTATTTGTTTGCTCTGGGCTTGAGAAAGTAGAAAGCCCCACAATTTGTTGGTTTTCCACATTGGGGTTTCCAAGGTAAATTATGTGTCATATGTAATTGCCTGCTTGAGTAAGGCATTTCATGTGCTACAAGTTCTAAATAGATTTGAAGTATAGCTCATATTGGTTTAGTGAATACTGTTGCCATATTGATTATCCTGACTTCTCAGAAGTGAGTAGAGACCATTGAGAAAAACTAATAAACCACAGGTAGCCACGCAAGTGGGGTGCACTCTCAAACAGACCAGCACCTAGTCTAGAGGGTAAATGGGGTCAAAATGCGAAAAATATCAAAAACCCTTTTGTCATAAGGCCGAAAATACCCACTTGTTGGATTCATAAGGTCCTACGTAAATTGTTTGCCAACAATTCTCAGGGGTTTTAACAAGTAGATTTTTAGCTGACAATTGGAATGCAAATGAAACAAGAGAAATGGTGAGATTTCTTACTTGGTTTCAGTAGGAATGCCTAAATGGTGACAACTATTCCTGGAAGGATCAACTAATAAGAAGATTAATGGAACTTTGGGTCAAAACTGAGTGCCCCTCTTCCTGCCAAGCAAACAACAAGAATGTCAATCTCATTTTCAAGAGAAAAATCCAACCATGAACAAGAAATCTAGAGTGAAAATCATTAATCAATTATATTAAAATTGCACTCCCTAGTTGGTCAAACGATTTTGTGGACGAAGCAAGAGGGTTTCCCACTAAGGCACCCTCTACAAATCACTGCCCCTATTCACAAGTTAGATTCACCACTAAAATGCCAAGAGTCGCCACCAATTTTCTGTAGTGCAAAGGAAGAATAGTATGCAATCACTATTTCAGACATCCACCACAAGAAAACACAAGTATGGTTGATTAAAATTCTCTCTATTATTCAATCCAAAATACCAAAAGTCCATAACAATGAGCAACTCTTCCCTTATATGAAATGGGAGAGCAAACTTCCTAGCCATTTCAAATTCAATGGCTGAGATTATAAGGTACAATATGAAGATCAATCGCTGATATTATCTCAACAAAATACATGAGACAAGAGGGGGGGTGATTTCCCCTATAGCGCCTAAGTACAATGTGTAAGTGATATACAATGTAATACACAACTAGTGGGTGTCTAGGAGTTGTTTTATCCCCCTAACATCATAATATAACAGCTCCAAACCATACAAGATATAACCATGAAGTGGTTTCCCCAACAAGTGTGCCTCTCTCTTAGTGGTGCGATTTGGCAAAGAGGAGCTAAATTTATGAGGTGGGCACAATCATGAAATAAACACAAGAAATGATGTCTAATGTCCCTTAAAGCAAAATGAAAATAACCAAAGTCACTTTCTTGCCCACATTTCACCGTTTGATACACTTAGTATACCATGGTCACTTTTAATTATTTAATTAAATGTTGATAAATGCCTGTAACTGATCATATCTTCCCATAATGGTGTTTTCCTTTGCCCAAATCACTGAAACAAGTGAATAGACGGAATCAAAGACCTAAAATCCACTAGGGGTGACTACTTAAACACCCTGGATGCATCTATAATGTCAACTGGTAGCCAAAATCATCTCCAATAATAAAATAATAAGCTTGTAAATAATAATAAATGTGAACCAAGGCCAATATCCATCAACTAAAGCATGTAATGGTTCAGTAGATGTCCATAGGCATAAATAAACATGAAATGACTGAAAGTAGTCACACCCTCCCCAGGACCCTGCCGGGTGACCAGGTCAAGGGTTGGCCAAGTCAAATTTGCTCAAATCTGGTCAAACATGGACAAATGATGTAACTGAGAAAAAATATGAGCGTCTTTGCATGCATATGGTTAAGTGATTATCTCTTAAGTATATTAGTAGCAGACCTAAACATTAACAGTCATAAACAATGGCAATCAAAAATGCAAAATGAGCTTAAAACATGTCAAAATTGAAACAGTAATATAGTGTTTAGTGAAGTTATGGCCACATACATGCTTTCACATTCCACCCCCTTGTACACTTGAGATCACCCCTGATTCCCCTTTGGCTGAGGTGGAAATACTAAACGCTCGGTCAAGAGAATTGACTTGTTGGACAGACTCAATGATCTCTCAAAGTGCAAGGGAAAATGGGAGCCACAGTGACATGTTGGACAAGAAGACACTAGGGGAGGGAGGTGCCTCACATAGAAATAGAGTGCTTAGAAGGTTTCATTTATACTCTAACAAGCAACCTTTATTTGATTCATTTAACATTTGCATGACTTTCATTTCACATTCAAAATTTCATTCAGATGATATTTTATTCACTAGACAGCCTCCAAGGGTAGGTGCCCTGGATAGCCTTGTGGGCTCCAAAAATGACTCGGTCTTACCACTATTGCTCACCACCATCCATAAGTGCGATGGATGGAGTTATCATTTTGTTTCCCTTTACAGGAAAATGGCCTTACATCATACAAAGGATGAGTGCTCTTCCCTTGGCCACTCACTAGTTACAAAAAGATTTAATTGATTGTTCATTTCATTTCTTAGCCCTCTTACAGTTTTAAATGAGCTTAAAGCACAACCACTCACAGCGTTCACCAAGGGTTTGTGTTTCATTTCAACATAGGAATACTTGCTTCGAGGACTAAGTCAGACATTTTCACACTCCAGAGCCAAGGCACAAGTAAAAATTGGGACCCATCCTAACATAGGGGTCACAGTGGGGTAGGCCTTTGATATCACAAGTCATGTCCATAGTCAACAAGGTAATCTCCTATAAGCATGGAGGATAGGGATGGATGGAAAGACAAGTGAAGATGGTGCCAAAAGACAAGGGAAAATGGTCTCAACTGTACAAAGGCCAACCCTGCTTACAGCCATGTACCCAGGACTTAACACCCACACTATCCCACTGTACACAATTGACGATCAAGAAGAGACTGATCACCATTGAAATAACTAGCTAAGCTATGTCACATGCCATACACCTGCTCACCAATATACCTGCACCTAAGTTGTCTCTGCCATACTAGAATGGCAAGGAAAACATGTGTTAGCCACTTGCTTTGCCAAAGTGAACGATGGTCTAAAGTGTCTCTCGAGGATTATGAGGGGTCAAAAGTGACATAGGCAACTGGTAATGTTGCTCTGGGACTATGGTTGTCTCTAAAAGTACTCTGCCACTGATCATCACTGTTGAGAGTAAAGGCTCATGTAATTGATGGACTGACTCAAAGTCTGGGACAAAAACTGATCTGCAACATCATGGTAGCCCTGCTATTATGGATGTGATAACAGTAACTTACAAGTGTTTGTCAAAAGCACACAACCAAACTACCATATTGCCCATATTTGCATTGGGGATATCACAGGTAAGGCAATGTAACAAACATAAATATTAAATAAATCATAGTCAACATTAATAAATAATAATAATTAATTAATAAACACTAGTAACTAAAGATGACTAAGGGACGCAACCATTAATGAATAGTCACCAAGGTGCCTTTAGAATTTATATATATGGCACTCTCAATGTAATGTAATCATATCATCTCAATTCATTTAATCAATTATATTTTATCCTATATGGATTTCTGTTATCCATCCTATCTAGTCTGGATATTTCTTATGTGAATGGGAACTGTTCGCTTCACATGAACTGTATGCTAAACACCAATATCTACTTCCTAGTGCTTGTATTTTCGGTTTCCAAAACTGGGTACTCAACAAAAAACCCCATATAAAATGTGCAACTATGTGTTTTTTTAGATGACTCACACGCAAAGAACCCCAAAACCATGGGCATAGTCAATCATCTAACAAATGTAAACCCTTAGATAGCACTCCCTAGATTCCTATGTGCCCTCTTTGAAAAGTTAAGCACCTTCAAGAAGCAATGCATAACTGCTACCACAACACAATGTGCTACAAAAGCATGAAACATGATTGAATAGTCAACTTTCCGTATTGAAAATAAAATAGAGATTAAAGACTAATTTAAAACAATGCCAGTCATTGTCATCAGCAGCATAAGACTCACATTGAATTTCATGTTATTCTTAGGGATGTAATGTAAAAGCAATCATCTCAAATAAAATAGAAGAAAAAAGTTGAAAAGGAAGATCCTCAGCTCACATATAGGAGACACCGAAATGAACTTAGTATTGTCAGACACTTGCATTTCACCAGTGTCACCTAACCAAAACTATTTGCAATCACATGTGAATTTGTTCATATATTGATCAGATATGTTTGCTCCAACAATAGTACAACCACCTGTGGCATAAAACAAAGATCCTATGTAGACCTGAGAATTATGTAGACAATTAAATTAAAACAAGAGCAACACCAAAATAGAATGTAATGAAACAGACATGTCTAGAAATTTACAAGCTAAATAATTCTGGAAATAATTTTACAGGAGGATTCAAACTAGTTATAGTGGATCCTTAAAATCAGAATACAATGTACCCAATACAACTTTTCCAAACACAAACTGGACTTCTTCTAGATCACCATTAGCCAATGATTCATAATTTATTTTTAGACATTCCCTTTTGTGGCATTTGTGCTCTTCGTTGCCTCCTTCGATGTCAAAAATTTGGGCTACCTTAGCATATAGCGTCTTTGATATGAAAACCTGCAAGGTAACACAATATTGTCATTCAGTTTGTCTTTGACACGGAGGCCTTGAGGTCTTCTTCATCATACACAAGTACATAAATAGAAAATCATTCCAGTATATGAAATGAGAAATATAGATACTGTGACAAATTCTCCAAATAGAAACATAATGAACTATCGATTTATGTGCAACTTCAATAAAATAAGTGAATTTCATTAATTGTGGCAAATATTGCATTAAACTTTTCCTATAATTCTATTGCATTTATAATGTTGAAGGTGTAAGAGGTATTGAGAACTATAAAGTGACTCCCGAGTCCCATTCACCCACTTTTATATGCATGGGCAAAGCTTTAGCTCCAAGCCCACTGTCAATTAGAGATGACCATCATCATCATCCTTCTTCCTACGTAACTAATTTGCACCCCAACATGGCACAAAATAGGAGCCAACATAACTCGCGGACAGATAATGATGAGAAGGTGGATTCTGTATTTACACGAGTCCCTTATTCATGGCCATAACAACTATCTCCCCTTTCAGGCTCAGTTCAAAAGCTGCTCACTGCACATGCACTCTTCAATTAGTTCATTGACAGCTCCCTTGAGTACTCGTTTCTTGCTCTTTTTTTCCTTTTATTCTTCCTGAAGTGCGTTTCAATATTCTAATAATAAAACAAGATGGTGCAAAGCATATTACGGAAAAAACAGGATGGCAAAGGACATGCCACAAAGAACCAACACAATATCCACATCCTAAATACATCTAATTGGAGTACCTCTGTCCCATATACCAACAAAAGAAAATGCCACTGGGTACAAGAACCACAATAACATCATTAAATACCAGAATCAACAACCCACTAACTGCATTAAACACAAGGCAATAAAAACCCAGCCTGAATTAGGGTTCTGATGCTACCCAACAGATGGGCAAAGGCTAGACGTCACAATTCTTTCACACTGACCCCAAAACATCTTTTAATGGCCCATCCCTGAACAGCTTCTGGCAAGGAGTGCTTGTTTTTACAGTGTTCCACCAAGTTTCCGGGACGGGGGGCGTGGGAGCGGGGAAACGCACAATGGGGATGTGTAGAGACACCCCAAAATTTTGGGGTATTTTGGGGGACGGGGGGGCGGGGAGGCGTCAGGGTCCCTACCATAGGGGGGTCGCTCTCTAAAATTATAAAAAAGAAAAAAAAAATAATAAAAATATGAACCCCAACATATAAACATATCAATTCCTCATCCCATCACCGTTTGCATACTAGCATGCTTATGTTCCCGAAGAATTTAGTGTAATTTAATGTAATCGTTATAGCCAAGCATACCATATCGATGTTTGTTTCTTTTTATTTGTTTCTATTTCGCTTTAAAATGACCATTTAGTGTAAAAGCCTAAAATTTAAGATGAGCCATTTCTTTTTTAAGTAAAAAAATTTAAAAAATCGAGGCCAATGGGGGCCTGTCGAAGCCCCCCATTTTCAGGAGGGGGCGTGTGGGAGCCCCCCAATCCGGGAAACTCCTAGACCTGCGTTTCCCCAAGTTTCACAGAAAGGGGGGCGCTGGGAAACATTTCCCATGGAGCCCCCCAACCCTTGGGGCGTGGGAAGCGTAGGGGGCGAGCCCCCGAGGGAGGCGCGTCCTCGTGGAACACTGTGTTTTTATAAAAGGTAGGGGGCAGGAGAAAACCTATCATAACACAGGCGAGAGTGCTTATCATTGCATGGTTGCTCCAGACATTTATTCTTCCTCTTCTACCGATCTCAGTCCTTCACCTAGGTTTTGCATTGCTTGAAAACTTCTTCCCCTATCACTGAATCTATAAGGACAAACTGGTCGCGACCATAATCTTTTCAGTACAACAAAAATCTAGATTAGCATTTTGGTTACCATAAATGACATTATTCCAGAATTTTTGCATGAACAGAATTTCAACCATAATCATATGCCAAGCATTGGAAAAGTTAGTGGCCCACACTTGGTGATCATCCCTTAAGTTCTTGTTAGAATATCTACCTGTTGCTCAAAAAGCTCCTCCCAGTAGCAGCATCCCTTTAGCGCAGCATGGACAATAGTTAGAGGGCACAATTATGAGGCCTAAAGCCTGATATAGATTATATGTGTGAGGTGCATGCATGCACCCTAATTAGCATGCTCCTAGCTCTGTTTTCTTTTTCCAGAATTAGAACAGATTTCCTATTTTTGTTTTGTTTTATTTTGGAACAGAAAATGTTTTTTAGAGAATTTTTGTTTTTAGCAGAGTTCCCTAGATAGTGTTGATGTATTTGTAACTTCGGAAAATATTATGATGTATATTATTATTGTATGGTGTTGTACCCCCATTGGGGATGTGTGTTATCCCTTTACGGGATGTCTAAATTGTGTCTAGACCTTGAGGTACAACCTCTGTTGTAAGTCGAGGCAATAGTCCCCAATGTAACATCATGTAATATGTAATTGTGGACCCCATGTGAGATGACATGTAGGCTCGACTCTTATATTTGGTTAGTGACTTGAAAGGGTATAAATAGGGAGGCGCTCTCCCTCATTTATACACACCTCACTTACTCTCTAAGGCATTTTGAGAGAGAGACAGTCACAGAAGGAGAGAAAGATAACTGCCGAACATTTCTTATTACTGCTTTTGATCATCTTACCATTCTGAAGAAGTTTGCAAGGTTTTCTCCTTTATGGTCTCCCCGATGAAAAATCTGTGTCTTGTGCATCTTTTACACTTTATGCATTTTGATGTACTTGTTATTCTTTCAGATAAAGATCCTAGATAATCTAATCAGATCTTAAGAAAATCTAACATGGTATCAGAGCCTCTTTGAAAGAAGGCACTGTGCAGCTGCAGGAACTAGGGCTTCCTAGTTGAAGGTGTTCTCTCCACAGATCATCAAGCAAGAAGGGCTAGGCTAACTCGCCTCACTAGGGCACATCTATTGGTGGTATCAGTTTCTGATTCAGAGAAGTTTCATTGTACAGCAGATATACAGTTGCAATGGCAGCTAATGGAAATTAGGGTTTCATGCCTGAAAACCCTAGAAGACTGAATTTAGTAATCCTAGCACTTTTGCTATAACACGAGATTGGAGAAGGCTAAGAAGCCGAAACTTTTACAGGCCAAAGAGAAATTCGTGATGTACACTGTGTAAAACTTTCAGCCTCATATTCGCCATACTTCAAGAGATATGGTTCCTCCAAATCAGGCTTCCAGCATCCTCCAAAATATAGTCATAAACATGTGACCTAGGGAGATTTGCTCTATCTCGGGCTAGGAAAGTCCAAACGAAATTTTGCAAAATGTTCCAGGCAGGGCACATACTGTAGTTTCTATGGTACGTTTTTCAGACCTAGAATGTGAAACAGTGACACGTGGCAGTCCGTACAAGTTCGCTATGCTGAACAGTCACCTTGGGAAACTCAGCATAAGTCCCACTTGGAGAATCCATTTCTACTCTAACATGTGGGGTTGGAAAGAAGACTTATTAGGCTATCACAGTGAGAAATTTCAGATCTTAAGGATCCGAACATTCGAAGATACATCACAAGCAATATCAGTCATTCCTGCAAAAGAAATTGGAAAACTAGGGCTTCCTGTTCCAGGAGCTTCCCTCCACTGTTTTCAGAAAAGGAGTACATTGGACAACTCGCCTTGAAGAGGCCCATCTTTCTATCTAATCAAAAGTTTGAAATTTAGGGTTTCTCTAACAAACCATAGATCAGCCAGCTCCAGAACCGAGACAGACACCTCAAATCGGTAAGATCTAAATTTTTGCTATTTACATTTGAGGTTCTCATTTCAAAATGACTAATCACACCAACTTGATGACAAGCTTGGTGAAGCTGACAACTTCCAAGTATGGAAGTATAGGACCTCCGTGATCCCTAAAGAAATTGACTTGGATCACTATTTCAGTAACGAAGTTCTAGGAGCCAGAGGGAGATGAGGCTAAGGCTAGAGCCAAGAGAATCATTGCAGATTCTATTAAAGATCGTCTCATCCCTCTTGTGTCATCCTTGAAGACACCAAAAGGAAGTGTTCGATGCTATGACAAAGCAATCAAAGAAGAATAAGATATTGTTATAACTTATAACCACCTTGAATGGCCTCCCAATATCATGGGATTCATTCATTTGAGGAATGTGTGCCAGAAGGAAGTAATTACCTTCAGCAGACTTTGGGGAGAGTGCACACATGAAGAAGCTCGACTCATAATAAGAGTAGAGAAGACGGAAGCCACTGAAGATCTAGCTCTCGCGAATCAAAGAAGATCCCTCAAGCGATGAGGAATACGAAGAAGTCAATTCTTGAAGAACCTCTTATCCATCTTAGCATTTGGAAAAGAAATGATGTTGTTATGAATGAAGAAGATGATGAAGCCGAAGGCTCAAGAATGAGTCTACCCACGAAACAAATAAAGATACGTATTCTATTGTCATTTCATGATATTGTTTGGTTATGCATTTGTTTATATTCAGTCTATGTCACAAGGTTCGCCGATTTTGAGCCTTCAAGTTCGAAATTCGACGAACCTCATGGAAAAAATGAAATTCGTTGATGTTCGGGTTCAGGTTCGGTCATAAAATTTGCGGTTCTATAGGCCACGGAAGCTGGTAAATTCGTTGGGGTTCGGTCACGAAATTTATGGGTCTTCTGGTAGGCAGTGGCGGCGTCCTCCGTCTGCACTATGCTTCGCTTTGTATAAAGTATATGATGACGAATTATCCCACAGGCCTGGACTCTTCTGACTTTTAGATTGTGCCTCTGTGGCATGTGCAAACGAGTTCTCCGACTTGGAGTAGCCATCGCAATTGAATGGATTTAGACGACCCGTAACCAGTGCCGAGGTTTATTTGAATTTTGTGTCAATGTGCTAATTCAGATATAAAATTGCTCGACGGGAATTCGAATATGAAATTGTAATGTATATATTAAATTTGTAGGTTATTATAGTGTAAAATAAATGGTACATGTATTTATTTTTTTATACCTTATACATTATAAATAAATTACATTACATAAGTTATTATTATAAAATATTAAATGTTTTAAAATATAAGTTAGTATATTAAATATTAAGTGTTTTAATGTATGTATAGTAAATAGTGAAAGTTTTTAATATAGTAATGTATTAAAATGTGTTTATTATTCATAAAATATAAAAATATATTGAATAGTTTAATTTTATTAAATATTTGAAATTGTAAAAAATATGTATATTGGCGAATTTAATGTCGAACCTGATTTCGAACTTTATAAAAAAAATCGAATTCGAACCGAATTTTAAGGTCGTCGAACTCGAATTCGAACCCGAACCATGTGACATAGTATTCAGTTGATGTGTTTGAGTATTTGCATTTATACTATTGAATTGCACATGATGGGTAAGAAGTCAATGATGTTGTACAACATTTCATTACTACTTACCTAGATTGAAACCTCTTTGCTGGCATATTAACAGTCGTACACACTCTTAATAACATTAGGGTAGAATGCTTCTAGAAGTTATTGTATGTATACATGATATGGATGAATGTTGTAGCATTGGCTAAAATAGTCGCATGGCTATATGACATATATTTGTCACTATTAATATGTTTTGGAAATTATGTTATGTTTCTGATCATGCAAATGAACTTGACTTGTAGATCATGCCAAAGAACAAGTAACGACAGTTCAGAAGAGGAACCTGAAGCTTCCCAGGTCAAAGACACCATAGCAAAAGAAAGAGCTTCAGAAGAATATAACGAGAATGGTACATCGACCTCGAAAGATGAAGACCACCTTGGGCACGAGAAATAATCCAAGATGAAGAATAGTATGACGATACTTCCAAAGAAAGAAAGCGACCTCAGACACACTCTAGTTATGTAACACTGTTGAGCTACATCATTGATGCAGAGCCTTCCGGCTATGAAGAAGTAGACAAGAAGAAAGGGAAGGAGAGCACCAGTTCAAGAAGAATGATGTCTAGGATGTGGTATCGAGACCTAAAGGGAAGTCCCTAATGTCTTCCATATGGATCTACAAGATCCAGCATGCAGTAGATGGCAACATCGTGGGATACAAGGCAAGATTCGTAGCACGAGGCTTCTCACAGAAAGAAGGAATAGACTACGAAGAGACATTTGCAACCATTGGGAGTTGAGACACATGATAGGCAGACTCATGTGTGCAAATTAAAGAAGGCCTTGTATGAGCTCAGAAGGCACCCATGGGATAACACCTACATGAGGAGCTTGAAGATCACCTAGTGTGATGAAGATCTTAACCTTTGCTACAAGGTTGAAGATGAAACCCTATAGAGGATGACAAGCTCAAAGATGGGTGCGAGAAGAACTTTTCAAAAGGTTCAAGATAGAGGATCTTGGTATCCAATGACCCTAGATGGATACATAGAATATTAGTAGCAGAGGAAGCTACTTGTCACTCCAGTACAGAATGTTTCAATACATAGAGTACGAAAGGCAGAGGGAGAATAATGCTTCGCTTCAGAGGGAGTAACTGCAGAAGATCCTGAGGTTCGACATGGTACGATAGGATGGACAGATTACTGATGGCTCTAGGCTTTACTAAGAGTAAAGCAAATTCCAACCTTTACTTCAAGGTTGAAGGCAAAAGACCAGTGATGCTCTTGTTATATGTTGATGACCTGTTCCTGACAGGAAAAGAGGAACTCATTAAAGATGAAAGTAGGAGACTTGCTACCGAGTTCGAGATGAAGGGTTTGGGTATGATGCACTACTTTCTAGGCATGGAGGTGTGGCAAAGTATGGATGGGATATTCCTTGGACAAGGGAAGTATGCAGTGGAGATCCTGAAGAGGTTCGGGATTATGGACTGCAAGGCCATGGCCACACCTATGGCATCGAACCTGAAGCTATTGAGTCGTGCTTCATCAAAGACGGTTGATGCCACGATGTATCGTCAGATGATTTGTTCATTGATGTGCCTGACGAATACAAGACCAGACACATGCTTTGCTGTGAACGACTTGAGCCAGTTCCTACAGATCCGTGACTTGCTCACCTGCTTGCAAATCATGCAATAAGGTACCTGAAGGGTACAGTTGAGTATGGGCTCAAGTATGATACAAATCAAAAGACTAACCTGCATGGTTATGTTGATTCAAATTGGTAGCGCCACTGAGAAGAAGAGCACCTTGGGTTTCCTCTTCAGTTTGAAATCCAATATGGGCTACTGGTTTGGCAGGATGCAGTCCTGCATGGCGTTGAGTACAGCCGAGGCAAAATATGTTGCCACTTGCTCAGCTATTTGTGAGGTAGTATGTTTCTTTTGAAAGCTACTATTTGATTTGATTGATCTAACTTGCATTTTTGTATGATGCAAAGAGGAGCAGTGAAGCTCCATTGTGTACTTTAGATCGAGGTTCCTTCCAAGGGGAAGTGATGAGTCCGAGAGCCTTTCCGACATGGTGGCAAGCTGGGCTTCCCATGGTTGGATGTAAGTGCTGAGCCTTTCCAACATGGTGGCAGGCTGGGCCTCCCATGGTTGGATCTAAGTGTTGAACCCTTTCAACATGGTGGCAGGCTGAGCCTCCCATGGTCGGATGTAAGTGCTGAGCCTTTCTGCTAAGTCACCTGGTTCAAGTTCGTGTTTGAATTCGGAGACCTTGAAATTCGACAAAACTTCGGCAAGGAAAAAATTGACGATAAAATTTGGAAGTAAGTTCTAGGTACAATAAATTTGGAAATTAAAAAATATTTCATTTTATACATAAATATAAATATAATATTGATATATAAATTATTTAAATATTATAAGATTTATTTTTATTGAATCTAGCCATATATAGTTTAATTTAGAACGCCAAGCTTTTAAATTTAAAAATATATCAATAGGGTATTTAATTTTACATCTTTAATTTCATTGTTAATAATTTAAAATATATTATAAAAAATATATATGATTTTTAATAAAACTCGTTTTGTTGTGGTTGTCCATTGTCCCACCCCGTCGACAACTGTTCATCCCTCGACCCGACCAACTGAGGCCATCGTTCCACCCCTCGACCGACCGAGAGGCAGTAAAGATAGAACCCGAACCCGTTGGCCGCTTGATAGAAACTTTGTGGCGTGGGAGGCCCCCCCTCACAAACCCAGGGGCGTGTAGAGATCCATGATCTCCAATGAACTAACCTGACTTATGAAACCTCAAGGCTGTCGCAGAGTCACACTAGGAAAAACGAAGTTAGGGGTCAGAATCTAGGGACGGTTGGGCTCACATTCCAGAAAAAACGAACACACGGTCAACGAAATTTAGGGTAGGGTTTACCTGCATAAAAATCAACGAATTTATTAGAAAAAATTGGGTTGCTGCAAAAATCGCCGAATTTCGATTTTGAAGGCGAAAAATTGCTGAATCCGGTGACTTAGCCTTTCCGACATGGTGGCAGGTTGGGCATCCCATGGTCGGATGTAAGTGCTGAGCCTTTCTGACATGGTGGCAAGCTGGGCCTCCCATGGTCGGATGTAAGTGTTGAGCCTTTTCGACATGGTGGCAGGTTGGGCCTCCCATGGTCGGATGTAAGTGCAGAGCCTTTTCGACATGGTGGCCGGTTGGGCCTCCAATGGTCTGATGTAAGTGCAAAGCCTTTCCGACATGGTGGCTGGTTGGGCCTCCGATGGTCTGATGTAAGTGCAGAGCCTTTCCGACATGGTGGTAGGCTGGGCCTCCCATGGTCGAATGTAAGTGCAGAGCCTTTCCCGAATGGTAGTAGGTGTGTCCTACCATGCCGATGGATGTATGTGTTAGAGCCTTTCCCGGACAGTAGTAGGTGTGTAATACCATGTCGATGGATGTACGTGCTGGAATCCTTTCCTGGATGGTAGTAGGTTTGTTCTACCATGCCGGTGAATGTGAGTGATGTGTTATGTGCATCTGGGTTGTGCTCCGGGTGAAGATGAGATGATCTGAAGATGATGAGGTAATAGTAGGGTACACAAGTGTTGCAAGGCATGTAATCAGTCCCGGGATGCTCCTTCAAGTTTTGCAGTGGCATATAATCAGTTCTGGGAGATCTTGCAGGTTTTGCAAGAGGCATATAATAAGTCCTAAGATGTACCTACTTGATGGATTGCTTGCAGAGATGATGAAGACCTGGCAAAGGACTAGGCCTACATCTAGCATGAAAAAGGGTTGGCACTGTAGATCAAGACCTAGCAGAAGACTAGGCCTACATCTAGCATGAAAAAGGGTTGGCACTGTAGAAACTTCTGATGACAAATAGTATGAGACGATGATCAAATTATAAGAAGATGATGGCAACAACTATGGTGAAGACTCTATGACTCTGTGATGATGATGATGCGATGAAGACCTGACAAGATGCGTTGATGACTGTGTAGAGAGACAATACCTTCCTAGTTAAAAGGGAGTGTTGATGTATTTGTAAGTTCGGAAGATATTCTGAAGTAAATTATTATTGTATGTTGTTGTACCCCCATTGGGGATGTGTGTTACCCCTTTACGGGATGTCTAAATTGTGTCTAGACCTTGAGGTACAACCTCCGTTGTAAGTCGGGGCAATAGTCCCCAATGTAACATCATGTAATATGTAATTGTGGTCTCTCTAGGATAAGTGGGCCCCATGTGAGATGACATGTAGGCTCGAGTCTTATATTTGGTCAGTGACTTGAAAGGGTATAAATAGGGAGGCGCTCTCCCTCATTTATACACACCTCACATACTCTCTAAGGCGTTTTGAGAAAGAGAGACAGTCACAGAAGGAGAGAAAGATAGTTGCTGAACATTTCTTATTACTGCTTTTGATCATCTTACTATTATGAAGAAGTTTGCGAGGTTTTCTCCTATGGTTTCCTTGATGAAAAATATTTGTGTCTTGTGCATCTTTTACATTTTATGCATTTTGTTGTACTTGTTATTCTTTCAGATAAAGATCCTAGATAATCTAATCAGATCTTAAGAAAATCTAACAGACAGTCCGGTGTATGGGTTGGAGTCTGGACTTCTAGGAATAGGGTGATGATCCTAAGGAAGTCACATGCTTGCATGTGTTGGGGCATGTTGTTCCTGGCAAGGGCACACTTTTCTAGGAAGCCTGCTCATGCAAGGTGGATGCCATAGTTTAGGGCTTGATTTAGTTAGATTTGACTATTGGTTTCTAAATACTAGCCCTTTTCTGATCTATGAAAGGCAGGGTGTGTGGTAGATTAGTTCCAATTTCTATCAATTTTTTGTACCCTATTTTTTCTTTATAGATAGCAGAAGCAAAGCCAGTTGAAATAAAAACCCAGTCAGGCACTAGTGGTCACATTGCTCTATTTGCAGAATGTTGTTGTAAATGTAACTTCGGAAGATATTCTTTGTATTATTATTATTATTTTATTTCATTGTACTTTTGTTATTCCTCCTTTCGCGGATGTTTTCCCTTTGATCAGAGATGTCATTAATGTAATTGGTCATGTAAAGAGTCGAAGTAAAACCTCCATTGTAAATCGGGGCAATAGTCCCCAAGGAAATAATGTAAAATGTATTTTTAGTCTCCCACAAGGACAAGTCACACAGTCAGTTAGAGAAGTCAGCCATGTTAAGAAAAAAGGGCACACACATGATCAGTATAAATAGGGAGGCACCTTCCCTCATTTGGACACACAACAACACAAGCAAGTTTGCTCCAAGAGAGGGAGAAAGACAAGTTCGCTGGGAAGAAGAAGAAGAAGATGGAAACGACATCTTATCTTTGGGTTTTCTATCTTTGTCTGACATTGTACTAAGTGACAAATCTACACAAAAGAAGTTGTTGGGTTTTTTCCCTTGTGATTTCCCAGGATAAAATCTGTCTTTCTTTTTGTCGTGCCTGTCTATTTTTCAGAGATCCTAGTACATTAGATTAAAGATAAAACATATTTGAATTAAAGTGCAAACTCTAACATGGCATTAGAGCCACCCTGAAAGAAGGCATTGTGTAGCTACGGAAACTAGGGCTTCCAAGATCTGGCATCTTTCTCCACAAATTTTCCAGAAAAGAAGGCTAGGATAACTCGCCTCAAGGAGGCGCATATTTTGGTGGAGAAAGATTTCAATTTAAAAAACTTTCAATTTTTTTACTGCAGAACCAGTGTTTTAAAACTCGGCCCAAGCCGACTCAGACTCAACTGAGTTAGCCGAGTTGACCCCGAGCCGAGCCGAACTGGCCTTTAACTCAGGTCGGATGGTCGGTTCGGCACCGAATCGACCGAGTTAAAGGTGAACTCACCGAGTTGGACTCGAGTTGGAATTTTTTTTAATTAAAATTTATTAATTAACTAACCTAAATCTAACCTAACCACTAACCTAATCCCTAACCTAACCGAATCCTTAACTACCATAACACTTTAACTCCCTAACTTACCTGCCTGCGGCTTCATTTGTGGACCGTGGTCTTTGATAATTGATGCTGACTGTCCAGACTTTACTCATGACTGTGGTTGAAGACCGTGGTCTCCGTCTGATAGTTGAAGACTCAAGTGTTTGGCCGTGAGTGTTAACTGTCAGTGTGGCTCAGTCCTTGCGTGTGTTTAACTTCAAACTTCAGTGCCTGCATGGGTTTGTTCTGACTTTCATATATGTATTATGTATTTGTTGATTGCAGCCTTGCACATTGGCATAGTACCCTTCATGCAATTTTGATATGTTCACCCTTATATGGTATATATATGATCATACTTTGGATGTTTTGTCTCTAATGCTTTGGAATAATGGATTATAATCTTTAAAATATATATATATATATTTAAATTTAAATATTTTATATGTTTTTTAGTAAACCGAGTCATTAAAATCAAACCGGCCGAGTCATTGCCGAGTCCAAGTCCAAGTTGACCCTCGGTCGATTCCAAGTCCAAGTCCAAGTTGACCCTCGGTCGATTCCAAGTCCAAGTCCGAGTTTTAAAACATTGTGCAGAACATTGCAGGAAGGAACTAGGGCATCATGTTTTTGGAGATTCCTTCCACAAATTTTGGAAAAGGACTTCACTAGGAAAGTTGCCTCAAGGAGGCGCATCTTTCTATACAGACAAAATTCCAAGATTCCAAGTTTGAAAAATTAGGGTTTCTCTGTCAAACCCTAGGTCAGCCAAGATCAAGAAGCAGTGTGGGCATCTCAAATTAGTAAGATGTACTTCTTTACTATTTCCATTTGAGGTTCTAATATCAAGATGTTGAATCATACCAAGCTTGAGGATAAGCTTGAAGGGCTGACAACTTTTGAGCATGGAAGTATAGAATCTCTCTTATTCTAAAAGAGAATGACTTAGAGAATTATGTCACAAAGGAGGTTCCAAAACCAGAGGGCGATGAGGCCAAGGCTACTCACAAGGATTATCGAAGACTCCATCAAAGATCGTCTCATCTCTCATGTCTCTTCATTGAAGACTCCCAAGAAGATGTTTGATGCTTTAACCAAGTTATATGAAGGGAAGAACATCAACCATAAGACATTGAGAAACCAACTAAAGAATGTGAAGATCCAACACTCAAAAACCATCCAATCTTCTTCACAAGGGTTTCTCAAATCAAGGAGAAACTAGAGGCCATTGAAGAAACTATTGGAGAAGGAAAAATCGTGATGACTACCTTGAACGGTCTCCCAAGATCATGGAACTCATTCATTCAAGGGATATGCGCCAAGAAGAAGTTAGTCAAGTTCAGCAAATTATGGGAGGAATGCACTTAGGAAGAAGCTCGACTAGTGTCCAGAGAAGAAAAGATGGGAACTGATGATGACCAAGCCTTAGCTACTCATGCTAAGAAGGATCGAAGTAAGAGGGAAGATCAACATCAAAGAAGGCCTAAAAGATTCCAAAAGAATCATAGATCTAAACGTGACATCTCCAATCTCAGATGCTTCGCATGTGATGAGAAAGGTCATTTTGCAAAATATTCCCCCAAAAACAAAGAATCCACGAGAGCAAACAAGAGGAGGCATCATGCTCACATTGTTGTAGAGGATCAACTGGAAAGGAAAAGAACAAAAGAAGATTCCTCAAGTGATGAGGAATATGTACTTTGATCCAAAAGGGACTCAACCCATGAAGATGTAGATCATCCCAACCTTAAATGCCAAAAAGACTTCGAGTTGCAATACTCATGTAAGACAATACAACAATAATTAGGGAGCAAGAGGGAGAATTATACAAGTTGAAGGGACAACCAGAACAAGCATTGGTTCATGACTCCATGGAACCAACTAAACCATGGACCTGATTTGAAGAAGAACCTCTTAATCATATCAGCATTTGCTCAAGTATTGTCGATCATGAGCAAGACAAACACATATCCTCAAAATCACTAGAGCACACTGTCAGAGACTCCAACAATTCCTACAAGAAGACAAAGATCAAAAGGGAGTCCACCCACCAAACAAACAAAGATAAGTGTTTAAATTGTCATTTCTTATATATCTAGTTACATAAATAATATTGTTCATGTTCCTAGATTTAGGAAATGTATTATGCATGTCAGAATGTTTGCACTCATGAATAGTATACTACTAATATGCATGTGACGGGTAAGTGGCCTTTGGTGTTGTACAACATTCCATTGCTACTTATATAAAATGAAACCTCTTTGCTAACATATTGGGAGTAGTGCATGCTCTCAATAATGTTCTAGTACATATGCAAGGCATCTAGAAGGTTACCATATGCATACGGGATATGGATGAATGTTGTAGCATTGGCTAACACAATTGCATGAACGTGTGACATGTGTATTTATACACTAGCCTAGATCCAATTCCTAGGCTCTATCAAGCGCTGAGAGGGATCAAATCTCTCAAGGTGCAAACCTCTTCTTAAGTATTGCACTCAATGAGCTATCAACTTTGGCGTGTCCTATATATAGCCATTGATTTGATTCAAACCAAAAGACACATCTTTTTATTTAAGGTCCACATATAATATTTTTATTATTAATATTTAATATTATTTATGCCCGACATATAATATTTATTATTATTTTTTATTTTGTTAGGAATGAACATTACAACATCTCCCCATACATGGTTTTAAAACCATATGCAAGGCCCTCCTAAAACTATGGGTTGTTCAGGAGGCCTTACACATGGTCTTAAAACCATTTACAAGACCATCCTAAACCATGTACAATAAAACCATGGGTTTTTGACCTTGCACTTGGTTTTAAAAAGATGTGCAAGGCCTTCCTAAACCATGTACAATAAAACCATGGGTTGTTTATAAGGCCTTGCACACATTTTTTTGTGGATAATTCAATTTTTTTATTTTTTTTTATTTTGTTAGGAACGAAAGTTACAAGATCTCCCTCATATTAGGTTGTTTTTTGGCTGACATTTATTTTGGCAGACAGTTAAAATTTTTAATTTTTGTTATTTTGTTAGTCTTGTAATGTTACATAACGTTATGTAACGTTACAAGATCTCTGCCATACTGGGCTGTAGAGCGCCTCTCAGCGCAATAATAATTTGTCATTATTAATATGTTTTGGAAATTATGAAATGTTTCTAATCATGCAACTGAATTTGACTTGTAGGAAAGATCAAAAAGGAGAATGATGAGACTTCTTCCAAAGAAAAAGTGACAACAATTCAACCATAACACTCAAAGAAGAATTACTCATATGAAGCACATGAAGAGGATCTTGAAGCGCCCAAGATCGAGGACATCAAGATGGAAGAGAGAGCTTCAAAAGAACATGAAGACCATGACATGACAGAACTATAGAGACATGTAGATCCACCTCGTGAGCAGGGATCCTACAAGAGAAGATGGGTGTGGGCACGAGAAGCAATACAAGATGCATAGAGATATGGTGCTCCAGATGGGACTTCCGGAGAAAGCAAGAGACCGAGACCATACTCCAGCAATGTGGCGCTACTTTTTGACATTATTGATGAAGAACCTTCCAACTATGAGGAAGCAGCAGAAAAGAAGGAATGGAAGGATGCCATGATCGAATAATATCAATCGATCATGAAGAATGATGTCTAGGAGGTGGCCTTGAAACCAGAAGGGAAGTCCATAGTGTCTTCCAAGTGGATCTACACAATCAAACATATAGCAGACGAGAGCATAGAAAAATACAAGGGGAGATTTGTAGTTCGTGGCTTCTCCCAGAAAGAAGGCATAGATTATGAGACACTTGCACCTGTTGCAAGGCACACTTCCATCAAATCTGTTCTTGCATTAGCCGCAATTATTGAAATGAAAGATACACCAGATGGTCGTCAAGACAACCTTCTTGAATGGTGTAGTTGAGGAGGAAGTGTACGTGGAGCAACCACTATGATTTGAGACACATGACAGACAGACTCATTTGTGCAAATTAAAGAAGGCATTGTATGGTTTGAAGCAGGCAAGACGTGGTACAACAGGATGGACAACTTTCTGATGAGCTTGGGCTTTACCAAGAGTAAAGCAAACTCCAACCTTTACTTCAAGGTTGAGGATGGAAAACTAGTGATACTCCTACTATACGTAGATGACCTGTTTCTAACAGGTGAGGATGAGCTCATTGTAGATACAAAGAGGAGACTTGTCGCAGAATTCGAGATGAAGGACTCGGGAATGATGCACTACTTCTTAGGTCTGGGGGTGTGGCAGAGATCAAATGGGATATTCCTTGGTCAAGGAAAGTATGCAATAGAGACTATGAAGAGGCTTGAAATGATGGCTGCAAGGCCATTGCTACACCCATGGAATCGAACTTGAAGTTACTATGTGATGCTTCTTCAGAGACAGTTGATGCCACAATGTATAGGCAGATGATTGGTTTGTTAATGTACTTGACAAACACGAGGCTAGACATATGCTTTATCGTGAAAACATTGAGCCAGTGTCTAATATATCTGAGACATGTTCACTTGATTGCGGCAAAGCATGTACTGAGGTACCTAAAGGGTATAGTTGAGTATGGGATCAAGTATGAGACGAATCAGAGGATGACCTGCATGGTTATGTTGATTTGGATTAGGCAGGCAATGCCATAGATAGGAAGAGCACTTCAAGATGCTGCCTCAGTTTGGGATCCTGTATGATCTTCTGATTTAGTAGGAAGCAATCGAGTGTGGCACTGAGTACAGTCGAGGCAGAGTATTTTGTAGCCTGTTCGGCCAGTTGTGAGCAGTATGCCTCAAAAAGCTACTATCATATTTGTTTGATCTCGAGTTTGAGGCGACTTGTATCTTCTGCGACAACCAGAGTTGTGTGAAGTTGTCTTTGAACCCGGTGTTCCATGACAAGTCGAAGCACATTGAGATCAAGTATCACTATATTTAGGATATGGTATAGAGAGGAGCAGTGAAGCAGTATGTGGCAACAGATGAGCAGACTGCCGATGTGTTAACCAAGCCATTAGTGAGAGTAAAGTTCGAGTACTTCAGAGAGAATCTTGGTGTTATCCAGATCAATGTTCCTCGAAAGAGGGAATGATGTGACATGTCCGGAAGACGCAAGTGCACCAGGGTTGTATCTACATGGTGGGAGACGCAGGTGGTCCGAAAGGACATAATGCATTTACGATGCTTATGGGTTGTACCCATATGTTTGAAGACGTTGGTGGTCCATGAGTCATCAATCATCTAGGATGTGCCTAGGTTGTACCTACATGGAGGGAGACGTAGATGGTGCAAAAGGACGTAATGTATCTGGGATATTCTTAGGTTGTACCTACATGTTTGAGACGCAGGTTGACTGAGAGAGAGTCGTAATACATCTGGGTTGTACCCACTGGGTGGGAGACGCAGATGTTCCTGGGATGTACTCACTTGGTGGGAGATGTAGGTTGACTGAGACAGAGACGTAATACATCTAGGTTGTACCCATTGGGTAGGAAACACAGATGTTCCTGCATTGTACCCACTAAGTGGGAGACGCAGGTTGTCTGGTGGACATGATATGCACCTAGGTTGCTCTCCATATGGACGATGTCGTGTATGCTCCTGAGTTGATCTCCACGGGGTAGAAGGTGCAACTTGTCCTAGGGACGTAATGTAGGTATACGAAATGATGAGATGATTTGGATACGACAGGATGACAATAGGAGACACAGGTTGTTGCTTGGGCAATGTAAAATGAGGACTTGGACCATACCTACTTGATGGCTTGCTCGCAAAGATGAAGATGATTAAATGGGATCTAGGCCTAAATCCAGCATGAAAAACGGTTGGCTCTATAGAACTTCTGACGTACAGATTCGAGAGATGTCACAAGTCAATGGTCGACGAGATGAGAATGTTTGCAGCAGTGATGATGATGATCCTGCGACGATGATGATCCAGTGATGATGATGATCCAACGACGATGATAATCCAACGATGATGACAATATCCAAAGATTGTGTCCAATTGTGGTCATGATCGTGTCAGAAGAATACTTTCCATGTTAAGAGGGAGTGTTGTTGTAAATGTAAACTTCGGAAGATATTCTTTGTATTATTATTATTATACTTTTGTTATTCCTCCTTTCGGGGATGTTTTTCCTCCGATCGGAGATGTCATTAATGTAATTGGTCATGTAAAGAGTCAAGGTAAAACCTCTGTTGTAAGTTGGGGCAATAGACCCCAAGGAAATAAGGTAAAATGTATTTTTGGTCTCCCACAAAAACAAGTCAGCCCAGCCAGTCAGAGAAGTCAGCCCTGTTGAGGAAAAAGGTCACACACATGATCAGTATAAATAGGGAGGCACCCTCCCTCATTTGGACACACAACAACACAAGCAAGTTCGCTCTAAGAGAGGGAGAAAGACAAGTTTGCTTGGAAGAAGAAGAAGAAGAAGTTGTAGAAGGCATCTTATCTTTGGGTTTTTTATCTTTGTCTGACATTGTACTAAGTGACGAATCTATACAATAGAAGTTGTTGAATTTTCTCCCTTGTGGTTTCCCGGGATAAAATATTTGTCATTCTTTTTGTTGTGCTTGTCTATCTTTTAGAGATCCTAGTACATTAGACTAAAGATCTAACATATTTGAATCAAATTGGAAACTCTGACACAGAAGCCCCTCGAAGTGGACAGGAATGCAAGTGGATATCCTATAAGACCATCTTGATGCAAGAAAGCCAGTTTGCTATTATTCTGAAATGTTCCGTAGTGGAGTCATGCACTACCCTACATTTGACAAGGAGCTCTATGCTCTCATTTAAGATGTTAAGAAATAGAAGCACTATCTAATAGGCCAGGAAACCATCATCCACACCAATCACCTACCACTACAATACTGATAAGCCTAGAGTAAGCTTCAACAAACAAGATGCTACAAGTAGATGGGATTTTTAAAGCATATTCATCTTATCATCAATATCAGAAGGGCATGCCTTCAAGGCCAATCACACCCAAGATCACAGCTTTGGGTACTCTTGCACATGGATCATTTAACTTATGATGCATACAAAGAAGAAAACACAGAAGATGAGCACTTTAAGGAGGTATTTCAGCAGCCACAAAGCCGGGTTGTTTAGAAGAAGCTAATGGCAAGGTTGACTACCATTTCCAGGATGGGTTGCATGACAAGTTAGATAAGCTTTGTGTTCCTAAGGGAGAGAGAGTGTAGAATATAAAAGAATCTTACACCTCCAAAGTCACAAGGCATTTCAGTGTTGCAAAAACAACAACCAACTTACAAAGTTGTGTATTGTACTAGAATGCAAGAAGATGTTGTTCAGTTTAGTACAGGATGCATACTTTGTTGTATCAGCAAACCCAATAATAGGAAGCAAGGTTATTACCATCCCTTACCTGTACGGTTGTAACTACTAGACCATGGAAGAGTATCTCCATGGATTTCGTGAGTGATTTGTCAAGAATCGGGTGGGGCATGACTTGTTGATGTTTGGGGAAGCTACGGGAAGACATCCTCCTAGACATAGCCATGGTGCTTGGCTTGATGATTCATGGTGGTTTGACCTATGGAGGATGATGATGGTTAACTCACTAGTGTATGTGCACTGTGTGTGAGGCCCCTAGATGTAGCCTTTCTTGGTCATGGTGCTTGGCCAAGTGATAGAAGGCTTGGATGTTTGCAAATCTACTCCCTAGTTCTGGGAGGCCTTAGTATAGTCCTTCTTAATTATGGTACTTGATTAAGTGGTATAGGACTTCGGTTTCCCATCACATGCCTACCCGACTCTGGTATTCCTTGTCATAATAGAGTGGATTTGACTTGCTCATTCTTAGGGATTAGCTACCCCTGTTGGAATGGTCAAGTCTACTCTAGTGTGGGTGCACACACACTAGATCTCTTATGACATGGGTGGATGTGCATGTGAAGCGAGCTCATGGAAATCCTTCTTGGGATATGAAAACTAAGTTTCTAGATCTTGCTATGTACATTAAAGAATAGTTGAGGGTATGTGCAAATAAATAAATACAAATAAGAAAAATAATCAATTAAACATTAAATGAAAAGATAAAGAAATAAAAATACCATGGGAAAATACCAATGTTGAAAAACTCGGCCTCGGCAAAAAATCGGCGAGGGTCTTGATTACAATTTCTCGGTAACATCGGCGAAAAAATCGGGAGAAATCGGCAAAAGTCGGCAAACATTAAAAAATAGAAAATACATGCATTTTTTTTAGAATTTTAAATATATAAAGCAATAATAACATCAGAAAAACATTTTGGAACATAAATATGAAGAAAGCACTTATATATATCATCATCATGTAGTCATGCCAAATATAAAACGATACATCAAAGTTGATACTGAAAGTCTGAAACATCATAGTTATCCAATCAAGGACTCAAAAGTGTATAAAGTTTAAACAATACAAAATGACATAACATATATAAATGTATTTGAGGAAAACTAGCATCTAGCTATCTAATATCAATGCCCTCTTCCCCTTTTACAGGAAAATATCATGGGTCTCTTGTCAGGCCTGCTAAGAAGTAAAAAAACAAGCATGCTATTTTCCATTCTAATTTTTTAAAACCCCCATTTACATTGGGACTGTTTTTCATTTTTTGGGGCATGAAAATCAATGGCAAAATAGTAAAAACAAATAACAAAGAAATAGACAAGAAATAGGCAATGAAATAGTAAAACAAATATGCAAAAAATCTTTCAAACAGTCCATGGCAAAAAATAGAAAAACAATGGATAAAATGCACATACCTTCAACACTTGGCGCTTTTTTAGAAAAAAGCGCGCTTCCAAGCTTTTTTAAAAAATCGCGATTTTTCCTCGGCGAAAAATCGGCCTGAGGAAAGAATCGCGCTTTTTCCGATTTTTTCCGATTTCTCGGCGATTTTTTCAAGCTTGGAAAATACCATGGTTTTATGAAATCATCGGAGAGGCAATAATAAAAATAATGAATTAAACATTAAAATGAAAAGATAAAGAAATAAAATACCATGGTTTTATGAAACCATGGGAGAAGTGATAATAAAAATATGATATAATAATTAATTGATTAAGCATCTAAATAAAGACTAAAAGGACGTGCCTTTTACATTTGAAAATGCACGATGAGACCTATTTAATAGTCCATGTATTGTACTGCATTCATCAATTTCTCATCAATCATTCCTTTTATTTAAAGTGTAACATACAATTGAATCTTTCAGTGTATAATTATTTTATAAAAAATCTGTTGCATAAAATTCATAAGGGAAATAATTATCAGATCTGAAAGTGGAAAAATCAACATGACTATCTATTTGCGGTAGTGGAGAGGTTTAGCAAGATGTGCATTTCATGCCTAGTAAAAAGACCATCAACTAACAAAATGTGGCAATCATGTTCTTTGAAAAGAGCTTTGGGATACTGTTGAAGCAGGCAAATTGCCCTCAACAATAGGAGTTCTCCCTGATGTGATGTCCTAATTACACTTCACACCATTTGGTATAGGGAACACATCTGGATTCTAACCCAGCAGCCATTGATGTTTAAGATGTTGAGTTAAAGTGAAAATGCAGTATGCAATGTGCAGCTATGTCTTATTATGCAAAATTTATCTAATTCTAACTATACTAGCTAGGAGAAAGTAACTATTAATGAAATACAAGGTCACTTGTACAAATATGGTAGATGTTTCTGAAACAGGAAGCTATTTAAGAAATAAGCACAAAATTGTAAACATTTAATGATAAATGTAATATCCCAAATCCCGATATTTTCTATTCTTATGCAAATATGTTGATACAACCGGGCACGCAAAAATCCCCATTTTATAGCAAAATTTAAAGTAAAGGTTTGTGAGATAGAATGAACACTTACCACTGATAAGCTGGCTGGACTGCTCCTGAGAGAGTATGCAAGCATCAAGAACTGAATCAGAGATGGACTAATATCTTCTGCTTCCGGTGAAACCCCAGCCGAAAGAACCCCAGATCAAATAAGGGTGACGTTTTCAGTGAAGGAGGTGTCCGATGGAGCTGTTGATTTGCAGGACTGATAGCCTTCCCATGCTCGAGAGAATGCTTGGTACATGCGGAGTTTTGGAGGTCTCTATGCAGGCTAGCGAATTGTTCCAGAGAGACAGCTGTTGACGCCCCCCTGATCCCGAAATAGTTGATAACTACTCCGGATGAGCACGGTCGGATCTGATAATCACCGGGTACCGGAGTAAGATGTCGATGATGAGAATGGCGCCTGAGTTTCGAAGTAAAACTGAGATCTGAAGACCCAGCAACTGATTAGGGCGTTCTGGCTGAAAACCCCCCTTACGGCTGCACACGTGTCCCTGCAACAATCTACACCATATACTGGATAACTATGAATGAATGTAAGAGTAAATGGTGAACCTATATGGCTTACCCTGAATGAGACTAGGGCAGATATTTCACTGCCAAAACCCCACTAGTTGAAGACGCCGTCTTCAACCCCAACTGTTGTGCTGCAGGCTGTGCTGCTATTCAAGAGATCCCAAAATAATAATCATCAAAAGTGAAGTCTCCTTTCGCTTTATCCTCCTTTTATAACTTTCAACTACGAAAACCCTAATCTTTGACCTAATTAGGTCACTTTATCTTCTAATTTGCAGTTGACTTGCATCCATGTGCATGGAGACTTAAATGAGTGCATGCATCATTAAATAATGCTTGCATGGCATGCACGAAAGTGGCCTTTGGCCCCGGTGGCCCTTCTAGACCTAATGATGATGCCCTAGATTTTCTATGGATGGCATCAGTCCTTAGATGATTCCCTAACTGTCAGTAACCGCTCGAACCCACAGGAATCACATAGGTTAGCGGTTTTGGGCCTCAAGGCTTCATCGGAAGACGACATTACAGTCCTCCCCGCTTGAGATTGCTTGTCCTCAAGTAACTGCAAACTAGGATGCTGTAATACCTGTTCACCTTCCAAGGTGGCATCCTCTAGCGGTAGTTCTTTCCACTGAACCAAGTACTCTCTGATTACCTTGTTCCTAAGCTTCCTTTCTCTAGTCTGTATGATCCGTTCGGGAAACAGTACCAACAGTCCTTCATCATCTAAAGGAGGTAACTCTGTAGATGGAGCAATGTGTTGCCCAAGGGTCTTCTTTAGGTTAGACACATGGAACACATTGTGAATTTTACTTTCCTGTGGAAGTTCTACTTCATATGCCACCTCTCCCACCTTCCTGATTATTTTGTAGGGTCCATAGAAGCGAAGTTTTAACTTTTCTGGTCCTTTCTTCTTAAGTGAAGATTGTCTGTAAGGTTGGAGCCTTAAGTATACCAAATCCCCTACCTTAAAGCTCCGCTCAATCCTGTGATTGACGGCATACAGCTTCTGTTGACTCTGCGTTGTTTGTAAGTTTTCCTTCAAGATTTTCAAAATGTCTTGATTGTCCTGTATCCAATCCTTAGCCTTAGAAGCCCTACTATCTCCAAATGCCAAATCTGCATAGTCCAAGGCCTCGTAACCATATAATGCCTTAAAAGGAGTCATCCTAATAGACATGTGATAGGTAGTATTGTAGCAATACTCCCCTAGGTGTAGCCATTTGATCCAAGTTCGCTGCTGCCCTGCTACATAGTTCCTTAAATATCCTTCGATCCACTTGTTAACTATTTCAGTTTGTCCATCGCTCTAGGGATGATAACTCGTACTGGTAGCCAGTTCGATCCCCACTAATCTGAATAGTTCCTGCCAAAAGGCACCTGTGAATCTGTTATCGGGAACACTGACAATGGTCTTAGGTAGCCCGTGTAACCTGAAGACCTCCCTAAAGAATAACTCATCTACTTGAGCTGCCGAGTAGTCTGATGATATCAAAAAGAAATGTGCAAACTTGGTCAGTCTGTCAACTACTACATATAAACAATCTCGCCCTTGGACCTTGGGCAATCCTGTAATAAAGTCCATGGAGATGCTTTCCCACTTCTATTCTGGAATCGGTAGTGGTTGAAGTAACCCTGCTGGATGGATGTTCTCAATCTTATTCTGCTGACAGATGCTACATTCCCGTACATGCTGCATAATTTCCCCCTTGAGGCCCTTCCATAAGAACCTCTCTCGGATATGCCTGTAGGTCTTCAAGAACCCTTGATGCCCTGATAAAGGAAAATCATGTGTTGCCTAAATGATCTTTTTCCTCAACGTGGATTCTGGGACGAGTTATATCCTGTTCTTGTAATAGATGATGTCATCAACAATCCTATACCTGTCATCCTGAATTTGTCCATCTAATAATTCGCAAGCGAATTTATTTTTGGAGTATGCTACTAAGAGAAGTGCCCTCCAATCTGTGGATATACTACTAAGAGATAATGAGGCGAGACGCCTGGATAATGCATCAGCTACTACATTATTCTTACCTTTTACATACTCGTTCTCGAAATCATAGGCTTGTACTTTGCTGACCCATTTTTGTTGTCGCTCATTCAGTTCCTTCTGCTCTAGGAAATACTTGAGGCTGTTATGATCGGTTTTGATTTTGAACTTACTGCCCACCAGGTACTGTCTGAATTTTGTGAGAGCATGTAAGATGGCTAGCATCTCTTTGTCATATATGGAGTAGTGGCGCTCGTAGTTCTTCAATTTACAGCTCTCAAATGCAATAGGGTGATGGTTTTGCATCAACACTGTTCCTAACCCTTCCCCTGAGGCATCACATTCTACTACAAAGGGTTGTGAGAAGTCTGGTAATGCTAAAACTGGACAGGAACTCATAATAACCTTCATCTCCACGAAAGTTTTTTGTGCTAAGTCTGTCCAAGTGACGCTCCCTTCTTTGTGAGATCTGTGAGGGGTGCTGCAAATTGGGAGAATCCCTTGAAGTACCGTCGGTAATAAGTGCACAGACCCAAGAAACCTCTCAATTCTGTAACTGTTTTTGGCGCGGGCCAATCTCTGATAGCTCGGATTTTCTCCATATCAACCTATACTCCTTCTGCATTGATTATGTGTCCTAAGTACAACATTTTCTTCATGCCAACCTCATACTAGGACATTTTCACATAAAGCGAATGTTCTTCTAAAATGTTCAGTCTTTGTCCAGGTGTTTCAGATGCTCTTCCCATGTTTTGCTGTAAATCAGGATGTCATCAAAGAATACTAGCAAAAACTTACGTAGCTGAGATCTGAAGGTGTGGTTCATGCATGACTGAAAAGTGGCTGGAGCATTGGTAAGTCCAAAAGGCATGACCAAAAACTCATAGTGACCATAGTGACAGCGAAAAGCGGTTTTGGAGATGTCTTGGTCCCTTACCCTGATCTGATGGTATCCCGAGCGAAGATCAATCTTGGAGAACTATTTAGCTCCCCGAAGCTCATCCATGAGTTCGTCAATTCTGGGGATGGGATACCTGTTCTTAATGGTCTTTTTGTTGAGTGCTCGATAATCGATGCACATTCGCAGTGTACCATCCTTCTTCTTGACCAATACTACTGAGGATGCGAAGGGGCTAGAACTGGGTCGAATATATCCAAGCTCCAATAATTCTTTGATTGTTTTCTCAATCTCATCCTTGTATCTTTTGGGATGGTTGTAAGGAGTGGTGATGACTGCTTGTGTCTCCTCCTCTAGCTCAATGATGTATTCAAAGCCTCAGTCTGGCGGTCTACCTGATGGAAGGTCCCAAAAAACCTTTTCATGTTTCTGTAGAAAGGTTTGAATGTCACTTGGGTGTTGTGTGTTGGTCTCTGGGGGCTTCCTTAAGGTGACAAAACATTCTGCAGCCCATTCTATATCATCCTGTCGGAGTACTGCCTCCATTCTCTGTGATAACACCGGTTTTGGGGGATAAGTGTTCATGCCCCTCAAAACTACCCGTTTGTCGTCTGGCCCTTGTAATTCCATTTCCATTGCCATGTAGTCTGTAGTGTATTTACCTATAGAATAAAGCCACTGAACACCCAATACTACGTGAGTATCCGATACATCCACTACGTAGAAGGAATCTGTCATCTGATAGTTACCTAAGGTGACATTCAATTTTGGAATCTAGTAGTTGCACTCCATGCTGGAGTTCCCGGCTACTGCTACAGTAAATCCTTCGAACTTCTCGGTCTGAATACCTCTCTTGGCTACCCAAGCAGAGTCGTTGAAATTGTGGGTTGCTCCCGCATCAATCAATACTCCTACTCTGTGACCCTGTACTACTCCCCTGACCTTAAGAGTATGGAATCTTGGTACTCCAGATAATGTAGCAATGACTCCCTCTGGTGTATCACCCTAGTGTGATTCTTCCTCAGCTTCCCGTAGGTCTTCTGTGACTTCTTGCTCATAGTCATCCTCATCACTGTCCGAATATACCTCAATGTAGTGAGCCTTCGCCTTCCCTGCACACCTGTGTCCTGGTACCCATGGTTCCTGACAAGTGAAGCATAGTTTCTTCCTTCTCAAATCTTTCCTAGTGTCCTCGTCTAACCATGTTTTCTTGGGAACATCCTGCTGGAAAGGTTTCTTGTCCTTGTCCCTAACAGGAAAATTGGATTTCAACGGGAACTTGTTTTTGGGGACTGAATCCTGAAGATCTTTGGCTCTGCTAATGGCATCCTGCAGAGTGAGGGGTTTGTAGGCTTTCACCCATCCTCGTAGTGGCTCTGTGAGGGCCTCAGTGAATAACATAGTCAACCTGCTCTTTGATACATCGGTTACCATGACTGCTATCCTCTGAAATTCTGAGATGAAGGCTTCTGCACTACCGGTCTGTTTGAGTTGAGCCAACTCCCTGAAATGTATCTCTAGATCCTTCCTGTCAAAACTCTCTATGAACTTGTGAGTGAACTCACCGTAGGAGTGTATGGTGTTGTGACTCAATGTCACCAATCCATGGTACCACCACTCGTGAGCTTCTCTGTCCAGGTGGAGTGTAGCCAATTTAATGGCATTTGCCTTTGTTAAGGGATTGAGTTGGAAATAGGTATCCAACTTTTGAAGCCATATCCTCGCTGATCCTCCGCGAGTCCCATCAAAGTTCGGGATGGTCAACCTTCCCAAGGTCTTCTGCAACTCATAGTTGTGATTGAAACCCTTGTTGAAATTCCTAGGCCTGTTCCTACTCTTCATGTTGCAGAAATCTGAAAAAGACATGGCAGCATGAAACTCATCCCCCAAGTCTCTATACTCCTACAAATAAGCCCCAAAAGGCTCGCTAGGTTCTACCTGCATGACCCTACCACCTACTGTATCTGCCAAGAAGTGAGGCATGGTAGGCCTGTTGGAAGGTCTACTATATATGTGTGGAGTATTCTGCATATTAGTGTACACAACCATTCCACTGCTACTTGTAGATCCCCGATCTACCAATGAGGGAGGTGTAATGTTGGTACCTATTGGTTTCGTCGATAATCTGTTGATTACATTGAGCACATCTTTTTGCCCTTTTGCTAAGTCTTACAATGCAGATACTAAGTTGCGAAACTCCATCCTATCCTCCTCTTCTCCTGTTCCTTTTCCCCTATCCGAGTGTATACCTGTTTGTTCCATGTCTGAATTGGTATCTTCTAGTTGGATATCCTCAAAGTCCCCTGTGTATCTACTCTTTCTCCTCCTATAGGTTACAAAAGGGTCTCCCTCTGGATTCATCTATGTCTCATTTCTTAAGCCCACAGCTGGCCAAGAAGATAGCTCTGATACCACTGTAATATCCCAAATCTCGATATTTTCTATTCTTATGCAAATATGTTGATACAACAGGGCATGCAAACTGCCATGCAAAAATCCCTATTTTATAGCAAAATTTAGGGTTAGGGTTTGTGAGATAGAATGAACACTTACCATTGATAAGCTGGCTAGACTGCTCCTGAGAGAGTATGCAAGCATCAAGACCTGAATCAGAGATGGACTGATATCTTCTGTTTCCGGTGAAACCCCAGCAGCAAGAACCCCAGATCAAATAAGGGTGACGTTTTCAGTGAATGAGGTGTCCGATGGAGCTGCTGATTTGCAGGACTGATAGCCTTCCCGTGCCGAAGAGAATGCCTAGTACATGCGGAGTTTCGGAGGTCTCTAGGCAGGCTAGCGAATTGTTCCAGAGAGACAGCTACTCACGCCCCCTTGATCCCGAAATAGCTGATAACTGCTCCAGATGAGCACGGTCGGATCTGATAATCACCGTGTACCAAAGTAAGATGCCGATGATGAGAATGGTGCCTGAGTTTCGAAGCAAAACTAAGATCTGAAGACCCAGCAACTGATTAGAGCGTTCTGGCTTAAAACCCCCCTTACGGTTGCACACGTGTCCCTGCAACAATCTACACCGTATACTGGATAACTACGAATGAATGTAAGAGCAAATGGTGAACCTGTATGGCTTACCCTGAATGAGACTAGGGCAGATATTTCACTGCCGAAACCCCGCTAGTTGAAGACGCCATCTCCAACCCCAACTGTTGTACTGCACGCTATGCTGCTATTCAAGAGCTCCCAAAATAATAATCATCAAAAGTGAAGTCTCCTTTCGCTTTATCCTCCTTTTATAACTTTCAACTACAAAAACCCTAATCTTTGACCTAATTAGGTCACTTTATCTTCTAATTTGCAGTTGACTTGCATGCATGCGCATGGAGACTTAAATGAGTGCATGCATCATTAAATAATGCTTGGATGGCATGCACGAAGGTGGCCTTTGGCTCTGGTGGCCCTTCTAGACCTTATGATGATGCCCTAGATTTTCTATGGATGGCATCAGTCCTTAGATGATTCCCTAACTGTCAACAACCGCTCGAACCTACAGGAATCACATAGGTTAGCGGTTTTGGGCCTCAAGGCCTAATTGGAAGAGGACATTACAATAAACAACAAATAATGTTAAGAGTATATCCCTGCATGCAGAATGTAGCTAATTCTAACTATCCTAGCTAGGAGAAAGTAACTATTAAGGAAATACTGTAATACAGGGTTGCTTGTATAGATATGGTAGATGTTTCTGAAACAGGAAGCTATTTAAGAAATAGGCACAAAATTGTAAACATTTAATGATAAACATAGCTAAACATTTAATGATATTTTCTATTTAGTAACATTTAATTTAGTAACCTTGCATTTATCATCTCAAAGCAAACATAGCTAAACATAAAGAGAATATGATACAATGTAGAGTAGTCTATAATGGAACAATACAATCTTACAGAGAATCTGGAAGAATATAAGCAACAGAGACAGTTCAATGCTCACAAAAACAAAGAATTCAAATTCTTCTGCAACATGGCCTTGAAGACTTCTTCTCATTAAACTTTTACAAAAGAGTTTACAAAAATTTCAAGGTTCCCAAAAGGCCCCTTCTTCATCTAGATGATTATATTTATACTACCTCACATAATTGCATTGTCATTTGGGTTACTTCTTTGGCTATTGTCTCTTCAGTTCTTTTCAAGAGAATATTCCTCAACACTTTGTCTCACCTAGACTATAATAGTATAATCAGTGTTCCACCAAGTTTCCAGGACACGGGAGCGTCGGAGCGGGGAAACACACATTGCGAACGTGTAGAGGCACCCCCAAATTTTGGGGTATTTTGGGGGACAAGGAAGCAGGGGGGCGTTGGGGTCTCTAAAATTATAAAAAATAGAAAAATAATAAAAATGCGAACGCCCAACATATAAACCCTTATGTTCCCGAAGAGTTTAGTGTAATGTAAATGCAATTGTTATAGCCAAGCATATCATATCGATGTTTGTTTCTTTTTATTTGTTTGTATTTCAATTTATAATGACCATTTAGTGTAGAAGACTAAAATTTAAGATGGACCATTTTTGTTTTGAAGTAAAAAAAATTAAAAATTCGAGGGGGGTGGGGGCCTGTGAGAGCCCCCCATTTTCAAGAGGGGGCATGTGGGAACCCCCCAACCTGGGAAACTCCTAGACCTGTGTTTCCCCAAGTTTCGCAGAATGGGGGGCACTGGGAAACTTTTCCCATGGTACCTCCCAGCCCCCGGGGCATGGGAAGCGCAAGGGGTGCACCTTCGACCTTGGGAGACGCGTCCTTGTGGAACACTAAGTATAATAGACCTTCTGCTTCGTCATTAAAATGCAGTCCATACTTCGTGTTGAGAACTAATGCTCATGATGCACCTGAATATTAATTATTCCAAGGAATTTCATAATTAGGCAACTCCCTAGGAATGGGATCCATGCCCATTTTGAGTGTGCTATGATATGACTTTATTTAATATATTTAACATATTCGAAGGGAGTGACATTATATTCCTTTAGTATATCCTTGGTCATTTTTGGAATGACAACTATGACAATCCTTTTGCATCGAATGGTTCCTTCTAGATCATTCTAGATGTCCTCAATTGGCCTAGGCAAAGCTCATTTCTCCTAGTGAAGGTAACTTACATTTTCCAATTACCTTTTCAGTTGCAAGATACAAATGCTTGCAACGGTTCACTAAGTTGGTGATGCTCTTTTCCAGGCAGGCACTTGTTGCTTGACAACTTGTCGATGCTGCATAGTTGCACTAGTTTTCCTTTTCGCTCATCTTGGGGAGATCCTGGGGCACAACCTTTTCTTCAACTTGCCATTTCTTTAGCGCATCCGTTCCCAACTGTACTCCCTGTAACGCCATCCTTTCATTTGTTGATTTTTGGAGTAACTGAGGACAAGTGCTTTGGATGAATTTAGTGTTGGAAGCATGTGAAGATGTCTGAGACTTTTACTTTTACATGCAAGTGGCTTTTATTAATTTACGGAGAAAAAGTTAGTTAATTGACTTTTTAATGCAAAATTAAACTTCTAATGCGGAAGTGAAATTAGGGTTTTGGAGCCCTAAAAGTCATTGGTAAATCATATAAGAGAGGCAAAGGGTAAAAGTTAAAGATATCGTGTGAGAACATGTGACAGAGGGAGCAAACATTCTTGAGCAGCTAGGAGCAGAAAAGAGACGGAAAGAATCCCAAGGAAGAGGGGGTGCACTTTTCAGTTGTGAGGACAGAGAAAGGGCACAATTCCCAAGGAAGTTGTGAGGGCTGACATCAACAGTTTTTTCAGTAGCAGAGAGGGTGCAAAGATCCCAAGGAAACCGTACAGTAGCAGGACGCACAATTAGCAGATCTAGGCTACACGTGTGAGCAAAGGGAGCACTTCCCAAGGCAATGTTTTTTGTAGACTGTTTGCAGCAAGATTTGGCCAAGAGATTTGGCATGAAAACCTAGGCAACAGATTCCTTTAATCTGATAAATTTCTGTTGTAAAATTCCTTACCTTCACTGGCACGATTTTCAAGAAAACTCCATTAATGCTGATTTTCCAAGGTAAAAATTATTGTGTACTGTGTGTGATTTGTTTCTCGTTCTGCTTGTTATCACATATATAGTAGTTGGGCTACCACATTCTATTTTTTGGATTTCAGTACACTTTTTCAGCTAGTTCCCTTACATATGAGATGCTAAGATGAGCATCTATGATGGATCACTATTTGATGATAGCCTATAGTACTTTCCCATGCCATCACTGAATCTCAAGACACTCAAATTTGAGGACTGGTGTAGCCATTTAGCCATTTACAGAGCAGTCAGTATTACCCAAAGCTGCAGCAACAATTTCTCAGTGGACAAATATTGGTTCAGATTGGTGATTTACATATATATGATTCAGCAAATATTATCTTGTGTTATGGTTATTACTGCTTTTATACTCATTCTTGTGACATGTCTTAGCATTTAGTGCCATGATCTGGCAATCATATAGATATGTGGACCTGGTTGTATTGATGATATGTATGTATGTCCCTACTTAGACCTAGAAGTTCTTGACTCATACTCATTGGTTTTTCTCTCCTTAGGGAGAATAGAGGTGATCATTCCCACCATTACCTTCCAGTTATGTTTTTAGCTCAGCTTACGACTTGACTTGTGGCATGGAGGACCTTTCCCCACTAGAGCCTCTTTGTTGGACAAGCTTCCATGTTTATTCGTGTCTTGGCTCTGAGTTGCCTAAGTTGTGTTGGCTAAACCTGAAACAAATCGCGTTGCCATCAATACAATGTATTTGGAAATGAAATAAATATCTTATGAAAAAGCCCATTCATGAAAAGTAGTGTTTTTGAACATACATGAATGCAAGGCAAGCCTAATGAAATTGGCTCTGAAATATTGAAATGAATATCTTGTGAAAAAACATTCATGAAAAGTAGTGTTTTTAAACATACATGAATGCATGAAGCCTCAATAATAAAACTCTGTGTAATAAATGCATGGACCAAGGCTATGGAAATTCGAAGGCTCAAAAAGCAATGGTTCTTAAAAAGTTATATCTAATGATTGCTGGCCTCACTTGTCTTTGATTTGGATTGCGAGCATTTGTCAAGGTGAAAAAGCNATTTGTGAGACACTGCCATCCCCTGTGTTGTTGCTTGTCCGGCATATGCTAGAGTGAGTATCCCCTTTCCATATCCAAAGTGTCACAGTGTCAAGTTGGTGGTCCCCCTTTATCCTAACCATTTTATTTCTAGCCCTCACCCTTCACTAGCAAATTGATTAAAACTATGAAGTGTGTATGGTCTTGAAAGTCTGGTCTGAGTTATAATTAATTAAAGAAACTCTATATTTGCTTGATAAATCGCCAATGAAATGATTGTTAATTGTTATAATTGTTATTTAAATGATTTGTAGAGCATGTCTTAACCTCTAAACACTTGCAATAGATTGATGTTAACGTGGGTTATATTATTGATTATTTGATCATTTACAAATTATTATTCTATCTGTATGGGCATATTGGATAGTGTACCTGATCATGCAGAGATCTATAGGGTGTATGAGTATGCACCTTAGATGGATTTGGGCTCCCTAAGTCCAATCAAACAATTTATTTTCAGTTCTGGGTAGTTACAGTGATGATTTGTCTCAGTGTACCATTCTGGTGCATTTTTGCCATGCTGAATGGCCTGTCAGAGCAGAGAGGTGATTTGATTGGTTCACCTAGGGCGCTGTATGAGGAGGGGGTCGTCCAGCCACTTGTTTTACCATTTTACCCCCCTCCCAAAAAGCCTACTGGGCTCAGTTTGACAACGCAGGCACTCCAGGAGGCAGTTTGGGCAGTGTCATGTTTCCCAAGGCAGATTAAAAATGACAAAAATAGCTAATGAAGAATTCGATTTGGGCTACTGAGGCAAGGAAATGGCATGGAATGAGTTTTGATGATGAATGTGATGTCTTCCACTCCTCCAGCAGTTTCAGCACTTGTATGGACCCACATCCATCTTTCCGGCATATTTTATGATTTTCTGGAGTTTTTGGAGGCTCAAGATTTGCTCAGAGAGGCACTACTTTGCATTTAAAATTTTATTTTATTCATATTGTGCCATGGGGACACACTAGGGGTGTTAATTAATACCCCCTGGACCCATCATGAGCTTTATTCATTTTTATTGAGTGAGATCCCCTCTCCTAGGGTAATTTAGTCCATTTATATATTATATTATGGTATTGATCCATGTACTTTATGTTGAGCTCATCTCAACTGTTGATTAGAACATTTTGATCTTTTAATCTTAGCCATCCATTTGAAAGGTGGTTAGGATTTTGTTACCTCTTATTCTGATTTAAAGGAGAGAACTTCTCATTGTAAAGCAGCTCTGGCTTTTGGAATCTTGATAATAGAAAACTATTTTGTGGAAATTCTTGGGTCTTCTTTGCATCTGGTGTTCTTCAATGGTGATTGGAAAGTCTATTGCTTCCTACTATTTGGGTAATTATGGTGAGATCTATATTTTTCGTGGAAACTTTGTCTTGTCTACAGGAGGGCGACTTCACTTGGGCGTTTTTGTAGGGGTTCCGAAACTCACTTGCTTGGCTTCGCTTGTATCAGGAGGTTATATCATTAGTATCATTGTGATCTATGATTTTAACTTGTTATTTTTCTGTAGCATTTGTCCATTTCTCTTGGTGCATCAAATCTGATATGGTTGAGGTTTGTTTTGCAGGAGAGAGGGCGCATTGGCTTCCTTAAGCAAATCAATTTTCATAGAGGCTTCATCCAAATCTTCTAAAATTGATCGAGATAGCATAGATCATCATCATCAAGGCATCTACAAGGTTATCCAGGTAAGATACACAGGTTAGTTCTTCTCTTCTTGATCTCAATCCATTGGCACCTTTTATTTTATTGTCAAAACCCTAAATATAAAAAATAAAAAAATATTATAGATCAAACTGCTTGATCTTTTGGCAAACCATTTCTGGGTTTCGTAGATCGGGTCAAACGCTAAGTGGGTCTTCCTAGACGTTTTGCTTACATGACTCCATTGGGCCCAAATCCCAAGGCACTGCTCTCTAAACCCTAGCGCTACCCTCCAATTGGCCAAATTCTCTTGCATTTTGACCTTATCCCTGAGGCTTGAGTACTTTGACAATGTCGTACCTTTCATCAAGTATATTCTGTGGTACTAGATAGCCCCAATCTTGTTCTAAACCTACCTGCATTCGACACGGTTCCCAAGGCAATGAATATTACTACCATTTGCTAGTACCTTGATTCTAGATCTAGTAAAAGACTCATAAGTCACTTGCATTTCAACCTTGGATCACATTGTTATCACCAACCTTGTAGTTGCCTATGTGAGATGGATCCAGGATGGACAGAAAAGGGACAAGCAACTCAGGAGATGGAACCAAGATGTAATGTCCTCGTCCGATTAGGCAACAAAACACCCGCTAACCTACTTAATCCCCATAGGTTCGAGCGGGTACTGCATAAGAGGGGATTGACTGAGGACATTTGATACTTAGAACAACTCAAGACACACATTCAGTACTAAAGCCAGCAGTACGCTAAAAGAAGCATTTTCTCTTTAGGCTTAAAAGTCAAGAACGAGGGAGCCTAAAGAGATACCTATGTTTATTATTGATTGATTTGGATATTTGAGCAGCAGCACAGCGTGCAACTACGGCAATTGGGGTTGAGGACAGAGTCTTCAACTAACAAGGGTTCGACAGTGCAATATCTGCCCTAGTCTCCTTCAGGATAAACCATCCAGGTTTGTCACTACATCTATTGCATTCATCATTATTCAGTGTTCTAGTGTATGCCAGAGAATTATTTGCAGGTTCATCCGTATAGCTGGGGCATTTAGCTGGAAAACCCAAGTCATTCACCAAGACTCTGGATCACCATATTTCTTCCACATGTGGCCTGCATCCTCACTGACAGGATCACTCTACTTCCTTGAGTGATTATCAGCCACCGGATTGCTCACCTAAAGCAGCTAGCAGCAGAATACAGAGGTGTGGGGGCATGAGCATCAGTCAAAAAGATCAATTCCCTAAGGTATCTGGAGGGGTCCAAACTCCTACATGCTCCGGCCATCCTCTCCGGCATAGGCACACCTACAGTCCTGTAATATCCCAAATACTGATATTGTCTAATGTTCTATGATAGTGCTGACTCGCACACTCAATCTCATACAAATTTGCAAAATAACTGTGCACGCAAACTCGCCATGCAAAAATGCCCTAAAATATAGTTGAATTAGGGTTAGGGTTTTGCAGAGAGAATTTAACAGTTACCACTAATATTCTGGCTGATAATGACTCCAGAGATAGTTGCATGCATGAGGATCCGGATGGGTGGTCTAATAATGCTCTTCTCCTCCACTGTTACCGCCCCGCAGTACCGTAAAAACCCTCCAGACTAAAGGTGACATTTTTGTAGGAGGAGAGGTCCGTTCGGGCTGAAATTTTCTGAGCTTTTCCGTCTGTTGATGCCGGAGAGATGGCCTGGCACATGCGGAGGTTTGGATGCTTCTAAGTGCCCTAGCGAATTGATTGGCAGTTATGTTGCTCACGCCCCCAACTGATCTGTTTGGCTGATAGCTGCTCCAGGTGAGCAAACTAATGGCTGATAATCATTGCATACCGTAGGATATGCCTGCTGAGAAAGAGGAAGATTACATGCAGAGGAAAGACTGGGTTTTGTGGTCCCAGCGAATCCTTCTGTGTTTTCCCTGCTCCTTCTAACTGCAAAACATGGATCTGCTAATAACCCTTCAAAATGTGTTGGATCTCTGAATATTGTAGTATATGATGGATGCAATGGATAAACCTGGATGATCTATCCCAATAAGAGGCTAGGGTAGATATCTCACTACCGAACCCTCGCTAGCTGAAGACACCATCTCCAACCCCAACTGTCGCGGCTGCACGTTGTGCTGCTGCTCGAAACTCCAAAATCAATCAACAATAACAATAGATATTCTCTTTGGTCCAATAACCCTTCTTAAATAGAATAGCATGTATTTTTAGGGTTTGCATGTCACTTTTAGGGTTTACGCTTCACTTTTGCATGCATGCAATTCTAATTTCATGTTGACTTTAACACTAAAATAAAGCATGCATGCTCCGCATGCTTTATGATATGAACTCTTATGGCCTTCTTACTACACTGATGACTTAATAATTCTGAATTGATGTACCTTTTCTGCTCCTAGTGCTAGTTATTCCCTTTTTATAAAAACGGAACATTACAGTCCTCCCTTGCCAAAGATTGCATGTCCTCAAGCAATGCCAACGCAAAGCCACAATCAATCAACTGAACCAACTGAATCCGAGGATGATCCCAAGGTCCCAAATTATCCTAGGAGATTTGTAGCACCCTCTACTCAAAACACTGCATTGTATGGTACCATCACGAGAGACCTCCTGAAAGCATCCTTTAGCAATCACTAAACTGTTAGTCACTATAATCTCGGAGTCCCAAATCAATCTAAGAATTGCAGAGGTCAAAATGCATCCACCGCTACCCTATGTAGTATCGACACAAGGAGCATTATGTAGAGTCCCAAGCAACGCCATCAGTAAACACTGTATCCATCCCTCATAAGGTCTTCCACCTAGATCCCAATGCAAACTTGTGCATATTTCATCCCAAATATCTGAAGGCTCTTGTGGTACTATACCCTTGGGCTAGGAATGTCTTCCCAAGAATCGCCCACTCAATAGGACACCAACTCTTAATCTCTCTCCAATCCAACCCCCGAAAAGTACCTTGTCCATAAGCACCATCACAAGGAATAATCCTACCAAGCTGACATTTTGCCCTTTTGATTTCAACTGGAATGCTCATATACTGCTGTTCAATTTCTCGATCCTGGCCAACCTGTAGAAACCATCCACCATTATGCAAATGTGGACTCAAGCTACTGCAAGCCTTGTCTATGTACTCTTGAAGAGGACTGCTTTGAAATGCAATAGTATGTTTCTTCTGCTTCCCCATCAAGTATTCCAACTGCTCTTCAATACTAGAAAGCCTGACCACTGACTCGGTACATACAACTCGAAGAACTGTAAGCTCAACATCTCGTTGTACTATGGTGTCTCGAAGTATCTTGGTACTCTCTTTCATCGCTAGAATGCTTTCTTTAACCTATTCAATCTTCTTTCGGTGATTATCATCTGGAAGCTCTATCTCATGCATGTATAAACTCTCCCTAACCTCCATGTGTGACTGCTCAATGTATCGACTACTGTGCTCATTGCCTTGCACCTCATGTATTTCGCCTGTCATAACTGTCTGGATTCCTGCTGTAGGTGATGAAGAGTGTACCAACTCCAGCTCATCACACGACTTGTTCACAATCTGAATAGCTAATGTGCTTGTGTCTCTAGACTCACAGGATGGCTCTTATGCGATCTCCTCATGCACATCCTTATCATGTACTGTTAACTCCAAATGAAGCTCACCAACAACTTGTACTTCATGCCCATCTTTCTTCCCTCCCCCAACTATGCTTTTAAAGAGATCCTCATCCAAATCCTTGGGCTAGCTCCCGAACTTGATGGTGTAATAATCTTGAAAGGATAATGCTGCACATACCTCATCACCCAAGGCTAGATACTCTTGATATCGAGGCAAGTGTTGAAGTACTGCTAACCTCTGCATATTTCCAGCCAAAATCCTTCTCATTGTCTTCATGTTCTCACAAGCTGGCAAAGAAAACCCTTTGTTCTGACGTGCACTTCACCAACATCACTGATATGCTTTAGCATGTACAAGCATGCATCAACATACACTTTTATTCAATTGGTATGTACTCACAGCTGGCAAGGATCATGCTCTGATACCACTGTAATATCCCAAATACTGATATTCTCTAATGTTCTATGATAGTGCTGACTCGCACACTCAATCTCATACAAATTTGCAAAATAACTGTGCATGCAAACTCGCCATGCAAAAATGCCCTAAAATATAGTTGAATTAGGGTTAGGGTTTTGCAGAGAGAAATTAACACTTACCACTGATATTCTGGCTGATAATGACTCCAGAGATAGCTGCATGCATAAGGATCCGGATGGGTAGTCTAATAATGCTCTTTTCCTCCGTTGTTACCACCCCGCAGTACCATAAAAACCCTCCAGATTGAAGGTGACGTTTTTGTAGGAGGAGAGGTCCGTTCAGGCTGAAACTTTCTGAGCTTGTCCGTCTGCTGATGCCGGAGAGATGGCCTGGCACATGCGGAGGGTTTGCATGTACTTTTAGGGTTTGCATGTCACTTTTAGAGTTTACACTTCACTTTTGCATGCATGCAATTCTAATTTCATGTTGACTTTAACACGAAAATAAGGCATGCATGCTCCGCATGGTTTATGATATGAACTCTTATGGCCTTCTTACTACACTGATGACTTAATAATACTGAATTGATGTACGTTTCTGCTCCTAGTGCTATTAGTCCTCAATTATTCCCTTTTTATAAAAACAAAACATTACAACTCCAACCAACTTTCAGCTGAAACTAACCATCCCTTCATAAAAAACGTCATCCTTAGCTGATTCAGACTATTGGGGGTATTACGGAGGAAAAAGAGGTTATTTCTTCATCAGTTCAGTTTATCTTGCATGCATATTCTCTCTAGAGCATTATCAGTGGGCTTATCAGTGGTAAGTGTTCATTCTATCCTGCAAACCCTAACCCTAAATTCAGCTATAATATAGGGTAATTTTGCATGGCAGTTTTGCATGCCCAGCTATTTCGAAATTTTGCATAGAATTAGAAAATATCAGTATTTGGGATATTACAGTGGTATCAGAGCATGTTCCTTGCCAGCTATGGGCTTGAATATGAGAAGTAGATGAATACAGAAGAGGGCACTTTTGTAACCTATAGGAAAAGAAGGAGTAGGTACACGGAGGACTTTGAGGATATCCAACTAGAAGATACCAACTCAGACATCGACCCAACAGGGATACACTCTGACACAGCAAAAGGAACGAGAGAAGATATGGACGGGATGGAGTTTGGCAACCTAGTATCTGCATTGCAAGACTTAGCCAAAGGGAAAAAAGATGTACTTAATGCAATCAACAGATTATCGGCGAAACCAGAACCAGGTAACAGCAGTACACCTCCTTCACCGATAGATAGAGGGTCTACAAGCAACAGTGGGAAGGTTGCATACACCAATATACAGAATACACCCCACATATATACCAGACCTTCCAACAGGCCTACTGTGCCTCACTTCTTGGCGGATGCAGTAGGAGGTCCAGTTATGCAAGTAGAGCCTAGTGAACCCTTTGGGGCTTATTTGCAGGAAGACAGGGACTCAAGGGATGAGTTTCATGCAGCCAGGTCTTTTTCGGATTTTTGCAACATGAAGAGCAAGAACAGGCCTAGGAATTTCAACAAGGAATTCAATCATAACTATGAGTTTCAGAAAACCTTACGCAGGTTGACCATCCCAAACTTTGATGGGACTCCCACGGAGGTTCAGGGAGGATATGGATTCAAAAGTTGGATACCTACTTCCAACATAATCCCATGACAGAGACAGATGCCATTAAATTGGCTACACTCCACCTGGACGAAGAGGCTCATGAGTGGTGGTACCACGGATTAGTGACATTGGGTCACAACACCATTCACTCCTATGGTGAGTTGACTCAAAAACTCATGGAGAGGTTCGACAGGAAGGATCCAGAGATACATTTCAGAGAGTTGGCTCAACTCAAACAAACAGGTAGCGCCGAGGCCTTCATCTCAGAATTCCAGAGGATAGTGGTCATGGTAACAGATGTGTCAGAGAGCAGCTTGACGATGTTGTTTACTGAGGCCCTAACAGAGCCACTACAAGGATGGGTGAAAGCCTACAAACCCCCCACTCTATAGGATACCATTAGCCGAGCCAAAGATCTCCAAGATTCAGTTCCGAAGAACAGGTTCCCTCTCAAAACCAACTTTCCAGTTAGGGACAAGGACAAGAAACCTTTCCAACAGGATTTTCCAAAGAAAACATGGTTAGATGAGGACACTAGGAAAGATTTGAGGCGAAAGAAATTATGTTTTACTTGTCAATAACCATGGGTTCCAAGACACAGGTGCGTGGGGAAGGCCAAGGCTCACTACATCGAAGTGTATTCGGACAGTGACGGGGAGGACTATGAGCAAGAGGCAACAGAGAACTACGGGCAGCAGAGGAAGAGTCACTCTAGGGTGATACACCAGAGGGAGTCATTGCTGCATTATCTGGAGTACCTAGATTCCATACTCTCGGGGTCAGAGGAGTAGAACAGGGCCACAGAGTGGGAGTATTGATTGATGGGGGAACAACCCACAATTTCATTGACTCCGCTTGGGTAGCAAAGAGGGGTATTCATACAAAGAAGTTCGGGGGATTTATTGTAGCTGTAGCCAAAAACTCCAGCATGGAGTGCAACTATTGGATTCCAAAATTGAATGTCACATTAGGCAACTACCAGATGACAGATTCATTTTATGTAGTAGATGTGGCAGATACTGATGTAGTATTAGGCGTTCAATGGCTTTATTCAATAGGGAAATATACTACAGACTACCGAGCAATGGAAATGGAATTCCAGGGGCCAGATGGAAAACAGATAGTTTTGAGGGGCATTAACACTTATCCCCCAAAACGAGTCTCTTCACAGAGAATGGAGGCAATACTCAGACAAGATGACATAGAATGGGCTGCAGAATGTTTTGTCACCTTTAGGAAACCTCCAAAGAACAACACACAACACCCAGATGATATTCAAGCCTTATTACAGAAGCACGAAAAGGTATTTCGGAACCTTCCAGCAGGTAGACCGCCAGACAGGGGCTTTGAGCACATCATTGAGCTAGAGGAGGGAACATAGGCAATCATCATCACTCCTTATCAGCATCCCAAAAGATACAAGGATGAGATCGAGAAGACAATCAAAGAATTGTTGGAGCTTGGATACATTCGGCCCAGCTCTAGCCCCTTTGCATCATCAGTGATCTTAGTCAAGAAGAAGGATGGTACACTGCGAATGTGCATCGATTACCGAGCACTCAATAAAAAGACCATCAAAAACAGGTTTTTCATCCCTAGGATTGATGAACTCATGGACGAGCTGCAAGGTGACAAATACTTTTCAAAGATTGATCTTCGCTTGGGGTACCATCAGATCCGAGTAAGGGATCAAGACATTTCTAAAACAGCTTTTCGTTGTCACTATGGTCACTATGAGATCCTGGTCATGCCTTTTGTACTTACCAATGCTCCAGCCACTTTTCAGTCATGCATGAACCATACTCTGAGAGTTCAGTTACGTAAGTTTTTCCTAGTATTCTTTGATGACATCTTGATTTACAGCAAAACATGGGAGGAACATCTGAAACATCTGGACGAAGTATTGCGCATTCTAGAAGAACACTCACTTTACGCGAAAATGTCCATTACGTAAGTTTTTCCTAGTATTCTTTGATGACATCTTGATTTACAGCAAAACATGGGAGGAACATCTGAAACATCTGGACGAAGTATTGCGCATTCTAGAAGAACACTCACTTTACGCGAAAATGTCCAAGTGTGAATTTGGCATGAAGGAAATGTTGTATCTAGGGCACATAATCAGTGCAAAAGGAGTACAGGTTGATATGGAGAAAATCCGAGCTATCAAGGATTCACCTGCGCCAAAAATAGTTACAGAATTGAGAGGCTTCTTAGGCCTTTGCACATATTACCGGAGGTATGTTAAGGGGTTCTCCCAATTTGCCACACCCCTCACAGATCTCACAAAGAAGGGAGCCTTCACCTGGACAGAATTAGCACAGAAAACTTTTGAGGAGATGAAAGTTATTATGAGTTCTTGCCCAATTTTAGCATTACCAGACTTCTCACAACCATTTGTAGTAGAATGTGATGCCTCAGGGGAAGGGCTAGGAGTAGTATTGATGCAAAACCATCACCCTCTTGAATTTGAGAGAAAGAAACTAAAGAACTATGAGCACCACTACTCCATATATGACAAGGAGATGCTAGCCATCTTACATGCTCTCACGAAATTCAGACAGTACCTGGTGGGCAGCAAGTTCAAAATCAAGACAGATCATAATAGCCTCAAGTACTTCTTGGAGCAGAAGGAACTAAATGAGCGCCAACAGAAATGGGTCAGCAAAGCACAAGCCTACGATTTCGAGATAGAGTATGTGAAGGGTAAGAATAATATAGTAGTTGATGCATTATCCAGACGACCAATCAGCCACCAGATTGCTCACCTGGAGCAGCTAGCAGCAGAATACAGAGGTGTGGGGGCGTGAGCATCAGTCAGGTAGATCAATTCGCTAGGGTATCTGGAGGGGTCCAAACTCCTGCATGCTCCGGCCATCCTCTCCGACACGGGCACACCTACACTCCAACCAACTTTCAACTAAAACTGACCATCCCTTCATCAAAAACGTCATACTTAGCTGATTCAAACTGTTGGGGGTATTACGAAGGAAAAAGAGGTTATTTCTTCATCAGTTCAGTTTATATTGCATGCGTATTCTCTCTGGAGCATTATCAGTCGGCTTAGCAGTGGTAAGTGTTCATTCTATCCTGGAAACCCTAACCCTAAATTCAGCTATAATATAGGGTAATTTTGCATGGCAATTTTGCATGCCCGACTATTTCGAAATTTTGCATAGAGTTAGAAAATATTAGTATTTGGGATATTACACAAGATTGCCTCGACTCCCAAATGGATGGTTGTCATGCCAATCGAGGTAGTCTTCACTTTATGTTATCTTAGCCTAAGACAACAAAGGGGGAGACCCAGATCTACTCCCGACAAAAGAGATCAAATCTAGACACCAGATCAGATCAAATGGATTTGAGGTACGTAAGGTGTAAGGTAAATGGAACCCTTAGATCTATGGATGATGTCACTAGGTGAACCAAGGCTTTGGATTATGGTTTAGGAAGAGTAACACTTGATCCAAAGTGGGACACAGGTGACCTATGAAGTAAAAACTAGATCTAGGGTTAAGGTACTAGCAATAGGTAAAGATATTCGTTGCCGTGGGAAACGTAACCAATGCAGCGAGGGCAAGGACAGGATTGGGGCTATCTAGTACCCAAGGACAAACTCGATGAAAGATATGACAATGTCACAGTACCCGAGTCACCAAGGAAAAGTCAGATCTCAGGAAAAGGAGGCTAAAGAGGGGGTAGCGCTAGGGTTGGCGATCAGTGCCTGTCAGATCCAGGGCAATGGATTCACTATCTTCCCAGCGTTGGAGGAAACCCACCTGGGAAATAGCCCGATCTACAAACCCAAAAAGATATTTGGCCAGAAAAGTCAGATCACGAGAAAAACCAGCAGCAGGATGGCTAGCGCTAGGGTTTGGGAAGTCAGTTTCTCGAATCTAGGGCAACCTGTCAGCTTCTAGCTCAGCATTGAAGATGATTTGGTGAGAGGATGACCCGATCTACAAACCCAGCAGTGGTTTGGCTCGAGATCAAACGGTCTATTTTTTAGTATTTTTGGGGTTTTTATTATTATGGGATTTTTTAGTATAAAAGTGAAGAAAAGTACATGTCAATGGATTGAGATCTGGAAGAAAGGGACTAACCTGTAGATCTTACCTGGAAAACCTTGTAGATGCCTTGATGATGATGATCCCTGCTATCCCGATCAATTTGAGAAGCTTTGAGCAAGTTCTATGCCCAACATTTTGCCCCAAGGAGTCAATGCGCCCTCTCTCCTGCACAACAAACGTCAACCATATCAGATTTGCTGCAACATGAAAAAAAAGCTAGATGCTACAGAAAAATAGCAAGAAGAAATCATAGATCGTAATGACATTAATGAGAACCCCCTCATAAAAAACGAAGACAATCCAAGCAAGTTGAGGTCCCCCTGCAAAAACGCCCAAGCTGAAGTCGCCCTCCTGTAGACAAGACAAAGATTCCCAAAAAAATATAGATCTCGCAACAATTTCCCGAATGCTAGGAAGCAAAAGACTTTCCAATCACCATCTAAGAACACCAGATGCAAAGGAGATCCAAGAATTTCCACAAGAAAAGTTTTCCTATTATTCAAATCTAAGACCCAAAGACCCCTTACAAATGAGAAGCTCTCTCCTTTAAATAGGGTCGAGAGAACCAAAATCCTAACCAGTTTTCAAATGAGTGGCTAAGATTAAAAGATACAAATGTCTAATCAATGGTTGAGATAAGCTCAACATACAATACATGGATCAACATAACAATATAATATAAAAGTGGACTAAATCACCTCAAGAGAAGGGATCCCACTCAACAAGAAATAAATGAAGCACATGCTGGGTCCATGGAGTGTTAACTAACTTCCCCTGGGTGTCCCCATGGCACAATAAAATAATATAATCTTTTAAATTTATGAATTTGTGCCTCCTTGAGGAAATCGTGAGCCTCCCAAAAGCTCCAAAAAATAATATAAAAATGCCCCAAAAATAGGTGTGGGCCCAATCAGGTGCTGCAACTGCTGGAGAAGGTGTGGAGGACATCACTCTCGTCATCATGATTCATCCCATGCCATTTCCTTGCCTCAGTAGCCCAAATCGATTTCTCCAGTAGCCATTTAATCATTTTTTAATCTGCCTCGGGAAACGTGAATCTGCCAAACCATCCTCCTAGGGTGCCTGCGGTGTCCAACTGAGCCCACCAAGCTCTATGGGAGGGGGGTACTATGGTACAATCAAGTGGCTACACCCCCTATGCCCCATACAGCGCCCTAAGAGATCCGATAAAAACATATCCCTGCTCAGACACATCATCCAGTGAAGCAAAACTACATGAGAAGGGTAAAATGAGTTTGATCATCTCTGCAAGTGCCCGGAACTGAAAACAAGTTGTCTCATTAGAATCAGAGAGTTCAAATCCATCTAGGGTATATACTCATACCCCTTCCATGTCTCTGCCTAATCATCAACAATATCCAATAGACAAAATAATAACCTGTAATGATCATATAACCAATATAACTCAGGCTGGTATCCATATGCTACAAGTGTTCAAAGGCTAAGACATGCTCTATAAATCATTTAAGTAACAAGCATCACAAGTAGCAGTCACCTCACTAGCAGTACATCAACCAAATACATATATATAGGGTTTCATTTATTAATCATAACTGAGATCAGAGTTTGAAGACCATACTCACTTCATAGTTGCAGTCAATTTGCTAGTGAAGGGTGAAGGCTAAAATTTACAAGGTTAGGACAAAGGATGACCACCAACTCAACATTGTGACACTTTGGATATGGAAAAGGAATACTCACTATAACCATATGTCGGACAAACAACAACACAGGGGATGGCAGTGCCTCACAAATGGGTGAACTACTTCAGAGGTGCTTACTCACCTTGACAAATGCTCACAATCCAACTCAATACAAGTAAGGCCAGCAATCTTTAGATAGAACTTTTAGGAACCATTGCTTTTTTGGGCCTTTGATTTTCCACAACCTTTGTCTTACACATTTTTTATGCGGACTTTTATTATTTTAGGCTTTGCATTCATGTATGTTTAAGATATTTCATTACAATATTTTTCAGAGCCAATTTCATTAGGCTAGCCTTTCATTCATGTATGTTGAAAAACACTACTTTTCATAAATGGGCTTTTTTACAAGATATACATTTCATTTCCAGATACATTGTATTGATGGAAGCGCTACTTGTTTCAGATAAGCAAACACATCCTAGGCAACTCAGAACCAAGACACAAATAAACAGGAAGGTTTGTCCAACAAAGGCTCTAGCGAGGAAAGGTCTTCCATGCCACAAGTCAAGTAGTAAGTCGGGTTAAAACACAACTGGAAGGTAATGGATGGGTGGAAACAATGAATAATGAAACCAACACTAGCAAGCCAAAGTATGGTGGGAATGACTACCTCTATTCTCCCTAAGGAGGGTAAAACCAATGAGTATGGATCAAGAACTTCCAAGTCTGAGTAGGGACATCAATACATAATATAGATACATCCAAGTCCACATATTTATATGACCGCCAAATCATGACACTAAATGTTAATACATGTCACAAAAATGAGTATAAGAGCAATGATAACCATTACACAATATAATAAAAGCTGAGTCATAACCATGCAAATATATCCATCTGAACCATCATCTGTCCAATGAGAAATACAGATACAAATCTGGGCATCTCTAACTGCTCTGTAAATGACTAAATGACTACATCAGTCCTCAAATCTGAGTGTCCTGAGACTCAGTCCTGACATGGGAGAGTACTAGAGTCCACTAATAACATAATGATCCATCAAAAATGCTCATTTTAGCATCTCATATGTAGGATATCTGGCTGAAAAATGTATTGAATCTGAAAAATAGAATATGGTAGCCCGGCTACTATATATGTCATAACACACATTTCAAGTTACATAAACCTCCCGATCCAAACCATAACTCACCTTGTGACTTTATCCATAGATCTAGGGTTTACTTCACCTTACACCTTACATACTTCAACTTCCATTGATTTGATCTGGTGTTTTGGTATGATCTCTCCTGTAGGGAGTAGATCTGGGTCTCCCCCATTGTTGTCTTGGGCTAAGATAACATCAAGTGAAGATTGCCTCGATTGGCGTGACAACCATCCATTTGGGAGTCGAGGATATCTTGGTTCACCTCTTTGGTTGCCCATCCCTCTACCGTCCATCTTGGATGCATCTCATAGGGGCAACTACAAGTTTGGTGATAACACCGTTGTGTAGTATTATCAGTTAAATGAGCTTATGTATTGTTGTTCATCAAATCAAATCTAAGAATTTGTATTCTACATGCATCTACGTTACTTTTATTGATAGTAATCAGATTATAAGCTCTAGAGAAAATTAACACAATATTAGAGCATAGTTTCTCAAAGAAACCAAGACAATTTGCATAATGTTCTACAGGTTAATTTAATTGAGAGGGTTTGAATCATATGTTATCATATTTATATGGACATGACTTCGGGTCTAGGATTTGAAGATCGGTTGGAGGGGGCTACCAACTTTAGTGCCTGGAAGGAGAGGATTACTCTATTGTTGGAAGAGCATGAGGTTTGGGACATTGTCAAAGAAGCTATTACTATTCCTACAATTCCAGTAGACTGATAACAAGAGAAAGATAAAGACCAAGAGGATCCTTCTAGATGCTGTGAAGGATCACATGATTCCACATGTGACAAGAAATATGCATGACTATGAGATGTGGAAAGCATTGACTAATCTTTTCCACAGTGGCAACAAGAACAGCAAGATGGTGCTACGGGAAAAGCTTCACAATATGAAGATATCCAGAGGTGTGTCTGTTACAGCTTATCTCACTAGAGTTACACAAGTTCGAGATGAACTTGTTGTTGTTGGAGAGAAGATTGAGGATGCAGAGTTGATTCGATCAGCCTTAAAAGGCTTTTCCAAACCATGGGACACCTTTGTCTGGTACATTGTTGCCAAAGAGAATCTTCCCAACTGGGATAGATTGTGGGACGATTTCACTCAGGAGGAGTTGAAAGTGAGATCCAAGCAATCAGGCCACCAATATGATGATGATGAGGAGAACATCGCACTTGCGAGCAAAGGCAAGGGAAAAGGGAAGAAGAGCTTCGGAGGTGGAGCTACTTCGAAGGGTGAGAAGGAGAAGGACATGAACAAGGTCTGATGCTATGCATGTAATTAGTTTGGCCATTATGCACGACAATGTCCAAATAAAAGGAAGGGTAAGAAGGAGAAGGAGGGACAAGGGGCAGCTTCATTTGAGGTGGATGAATTCGCTGAAAATTTTGAAAAAGAATTCTCACTTGTCTCACTTGTTTCGAGTTGTGGCAATAATGGACTTAAGGATGCTAGGACATAGATAGTTGACAATGGATCTTCTCATCACATGATAGGAATACAGGATGTATTCCTCAGCATTTCAGAGACAAATCCAAATCGTCACGTAGAGAGTGGAGTAGCCACAGTACATGCAGTAAGAGGAGTTGGACGTGTTAGGTTCCAGCTTGAGTTTGGGGAACTTCTGGAGGTGTCAAGAGTGCTCTTTGTTCCAGGGTTAAAAGAAAACAAACTCTCAATGTTAGCACTGGAAGATGATGGATATGCAATATTGTTCAAGAGTGGACATATATTCATCTATCCATTTGGACTAGATCCGAATGAACTAGTGCTACTAGCTGATCGAAGGAACAAGAAGTATGTGGTGCGTGGATAGACTATGTATGAAGGATCTAGGTGGATATTAGATTTTGAATTAGTGCATGAGACAGAGGTAGAGCAAAATGCTCTAGAGATTGAGGTGGTACCAAGTATTTAATCTTCGATTCTGGGGAGTGGGCGAGAAGCTGCATCTTCCAATAGTGGGAAGAGGGTTAGCTAGTATGATACGACATTGTTGAATAAGTAGGAGTGATTTGAGCTATCTCAGTGCATGAGAGGCAGGCACAAGCCTTCAGTTTGTATTTTAGAATCAGTAAAGAGGCCAGCTTCAGAGTCGGAAGGAGCTTCTACAGCAGATAGCGTGATGTTTCTGGAGAGGGATTCTGGTGGTGGACCTGTCAAAAGGACCTCCCTCACCGAGAGGGAGTGTTGAAATTTGTAGCTCAAGATGTCAGTTATATACATTAAATAATATATATATAATGATTAAAATTTAAAAATAAATAAATAATAATATATAATACATATATACATATATATACATAATCAAAACTATTATGAACAATTGTGACTTTACAAACAGTCACAGTCACTTAAAGGCTTATATAAGCCAAATGCCTATTGTAAATTTGATATATCAGACATTTTTATAAAAATACAATTATTTATCACATTTCATGTATTATTCTCCGCTTCAGTGGTATCAGAGCCAGGTTTCGGCTCGTCTCGGCCCATACATCTCATACTCCCTCCATTTTTGCCCACATATCTCTCTCACGTTCATTCCCCCCATTCGCTTCATCTCCCACGGTTCCTTCTTCACACTCATTTCCTAACTTCCACTACTCAGCTCCTCCTCGTCCTTTCACATCCACCGTAGACCCTCTATGCCACTGCAACACGCCCTCACCATTGCATCATGTCCTCAAAACCTCCCATCCACCTCACGTCTCTTCGCAACATCCCAACTCCTTCCTCTCACTACACGCCTCTCAGCTCCTCCACACACTGACCTCAGCTTCTAACGCCTCCCACCACAGCACCATGACCTTGCCACTGCACTCCTCCATACCTAGTCCTCCATACCACGATTTTCCACACTCCCTTCTCTCCTATCTCCAAGCCTTCCGCGGACAGCACCTTCACACAACCCTCGATCCCTCTACTTAATCCATGCACTCACCTCAGCTCCACCCATGCAGCCTACAACCTTGCTCCACCCACATAGCTTGCTCCCTCACATTCCTTCCCTCTGTGCCTGCAACTACTCTTCCATGCAATCACATCTCTCCGCACCATCAACTCAACTCCCCTACAGTTGCATCCTTTCCATTCACTTCAATGCTCCCTCGTATCCTGCACATCTCCCACAATCTTCAAACCAGCACCCACATGGTGCCCCGTCGTCAGCCCCCTTCCATCTTCCTTCGCCCTACATTCCACCTTCGCACTCTTAATAAAGTTAAAACATCAAATATAAATATTATATTAATATTTATTTTTTTAATTTTTTATAAAAAAAAGTAACAATATTTATTATAATTATATTATTATTATAATTATATAAATAAATAAATTAAAATCGTGGCTAGTTAGGCTCGAATAGCCGACAAGAACAAATCAAGGTTTAGCGTGGAGAAAATTCCAGTCGTCGCTAGAATGGGAGATGTCAATGCCAGATTTGACCAATTGGACGAAAAAGTCAACAAAAAGTATGGAGAACTCAAGGTGGAAATCGACAAAAATAATAATGCCTTAACATGACTCAAGGCAGGAATAGAGCAAGGCATCAGAGCATTGAAGGCAGATCAAAAGAAAACTTAAGAGTCTCTCGACAATATCTTGGCTAGATTATCGTCGCACACTTCATTTCCACCTCCTCCAAGTACGCCTAAAACGCCAGGACAACACGACAGGACGTCACCCCATGAAGTTCCTTTCTATAACATTCTGTCAATATCAATTCCCCAAACACACAGGTACCAAAAAAGGGTAAAACTAGAGTTACCCAAATTTGATGGTGACGAAAAGCAATGCATCACATGGATCAATAACGCAGAAGAATACTTCGACATCCATAACATGCCTTATGACAGCGAGAAGATTAAATACGCTGCCATGCAATTGGAGGGGAATGCATACAATTGGTACATGTGGTGGAAGACGACAACCCGAGTCTGTTCCTTTAGTTGGAATAACATTAAGAACAATCTTCTTAAGAGGTTTCAAGGCGTAACCGAGAAAGACTTATTTGCCAAGATCATCAGATTGCAGCAAAAAAGCAATGTAGATGAGTACACATGTGAATGGAAAGCTTTGGCAGCAACTACAATTCCAGAACTCACTAATGACCAACATCTGCAAACATACATACATGGACTAAAACCGCATATTCAAGATGAGTTAGAATTACCTAGACGTAAGGCCAAGATCATCGAGAACAAGTTTAAACGATCTGCTCAATTTAGCTTCGACAAAAACTACTCGAAGAGGAATCCTCCCCAATCAACGAATACGAGAACTTCAAGATATACACCGTCGCATCTAAGGGAAGGAGCAAAACCCAATTTAGAAGCCCAGAGGATGAAGGAAGAAAAGTGCAAATATTGTGGAGAGAAATGGGATGCTAAACATAGATGTTTGCAAAGGAGCAACCTCCAAAATTTATTTACTTGCGAAGCCGAAGAAGAAGAAAAAGTCTCGAAAAGTGAAGAGTTAAGTGAGGAGGATACAGGAAACCAGCATCGCTACCACTCAGAATTAGAAGATTATACACCAAAGATCTCATTAGCCGCCATTACAGGGATATCCCAACCACAAACACTGAAGCTAAGGGGAAATATCAAAAACAACAATGTCTCGATTCTCACAGATACTAGTAGTACCCATAACTTTATTAATCTTAATCTTGCAAAGATATTCAACTTATTCGTTTTCCCAATGCCTAACATGAAGGTTATGGTAGCAGACAGAAAGAGGATTGAAAATGTGGGAAAATGTCTCAAGGTTAAATTACAAATGCAAGAGTATAACCTAGAATCCGACTTCTTTGCAGTACCTCTTGGAGGAGTAGACGTTGTATTGGGAATCCAATCGTTGTAGACATTGGGTACTTACTCCGCTAACCATCAAGTTTAAATGGCTAGGAAAAAAGTACAAATTGTACAGTTTCCAACCACCCCAAACTCAATTGGTTACATCACATCAGGTCGAAAGGCTAATTCGAAAAGGAGCACCTACTTACATATTTCAATGTCAAGATATGGATTTGTTAACATGTGAAGGAGATGACTACAAACCACCAGAAATACAAGAGCTAATCCAAAAACACCACAAGGTGTTCCAAGAGTTTCTGATGGAGCTCCCACCAAACAGGAAGATTGAGCACATAATTGAAGTAGAACCAGGGGCAAAACCTATCAATATGAAACCATACAGATATCCAAGTCACCATAAAATAGAGATTGAACGGTTAACCCAAGATTTGTTAAAATGTAGAGTCATTTAAAATAGCAGATGCCCTTATGCAGCTCCAGTAGTGCTAGTTTGGAAGAAGGAAGGATCTTTCAAGTTGTGCATAGATTACAGAGGACTGAACAAGATAACAATCAAGAACAAATTCCCCATCCCATTCATCGATGAGATGCTGGATGAGCTTCATGGAGCTAGGTATTTCTCAAAACTAGACTTCAGATCATGGTATTATCAAATCAAGGTTAGACTAGAAGACATAGCAAAAACTGCTTTCCGTACTCATGAGGGCCATTATGAGTTCAAACTAATGCCTTTCGGATTAACTAACGCTCCCGCCACTTTTCAAGCCGCAATGAACGAATTGTTCCAACCATATTTGCGGAAGTTCATATTAGTATTTTTTTATGACATCCTCATATATAATAGATTTCGACCTGCGAAGGGAACCAACACCTATCAGTGTAACACATTCTTCATAAAGAGGAATTGTTAGGTTTTTCAGCCAGTCCAAAAGTGTTTACACCATGTTTGGGGGTGCTTCATGAGATTTGAGGTACATGGTCTATAATTAGCCCTTGGATGGTCCGAGATAGATTGCAACAGGAGAGATGGTCTATCATGGATCTCTACTATTGAAATTGCTTGATCAATGGATGCCTGACTAGAGGATGGTGTTGCCTTGGTGTTCTTCTCTTAGGCATTGGAGTTCTCTTGCTTGAATGGTGGATGCCCTTCATGATGATCACATGGAAGAAATACTTGATTGGAGAGTGCCCCACTTAGGATGAAGATCACTTTATATCATAAAGGAGGGCATCATGCCCTATATGGCATGTAGCAACTTGGATTCATATTCGAAGAAATGGAGATGACTCGAGGATGCCTAGGATGTCGACAATGCTATTGTAGGGCGTTGTTGTTACAATAGAGTACATTTCTTAGGAGGATTACAAAGTCTATCGAGGCTCATGATGGAGTGATGTGGACTTGCCTTGCATAAGTCTATCATCTTTGAGTCTATTACAACTTTAACTAGAAGGTATAGTTAAAACCCCAAAGAACACTACTATCCCAATTGCAACCTAGAGATGTTAACCATTGTCACCTCAATAACCACCTCTCTACATTTCTGGTTCGATCTTCTCCAACTTGAGGGGGGGATTCCCTAGTTAGCATTGCTAGGCTGAGGAAAATGGGGCACAAGCTGATTTGAAGAGTTAGCCTTAGCAAAACTTGAGATCTCCATCTATCGTATAGTTAATGGGAGGGCTTTAAAGACTAGTGTCGATCCCAAGGGCATATGGAGTCTCGAGATGATTTTCCCTCAGGATTTGAAGTGTATGTGTTTGGCTGAAATCTTTGCAACAAAGAGAAAGACAAACTCCCACCCAAAACTATTGAGATTTCTTACTGATTCTTGCCAAGGAAGGGTGGCATTCGTCGTCCACATAAACGACTAGGTGGGCAACCGTGTACCCTGTACTTGTACCATGTACCATAAAGACAAGCAAAGAGTACTTAGCAATTTTTTTCAAGCTCCAAAAGACTCAGCAGGGCAATTTTGCCCCTTTCTCCTCTTCTTTTCCATGGAATTTCCACACCCCTGCGAGGCATTTTGTAAGGATATGTTAGCACAATGGTCAAATTTTTGTAGAACTTAGTTTCCTAGGGCTTTATTATTAGGGAATTCCTTTCATGGATAATTAAATTTTCTCTTTAGCAACTTTAATTATTTGAGTTTTCACTCAAAATTCCTCCAAACTGGTGAAAGGCGTTCTAATGATCAAGCTCGTGGGGTGGTTAAGGTCTAGGAGTCTTGTATATTACCATGCTAAACATTATCCAGAGCATCGCGGAATTTCATTTAATTTTGCCTAGTATTTTTTAATGTTCCTCAACATAAAATGTTGCATTATAAAAGAGGTATAAGTGGCTCCTAGTGCCCATAAATGGGGGTATGGGTACTCAAAATAAATGGCATGAGACCCTCTACACCCTTGAGCCAAGTTTGGGTTTGTAATAGTGGATCGTTTTGAGTCTAGACCACTATTTGTCCAAGTCAATCAAAAAAATAGGAAAATTGCTTAAAATTAAAAATGGTGAATTTTGTAAGTGTCTAAAGTCACTTGGAAAGGGGAAATTAAGTTTCCTAAAGTCATTTTATGTACCAAGAGGGAAGTCAAAGGCAAAAATGGGAGCCCCCATGTAAAACTTCAAGAGTTTGAATCTATCTCCCTAAGGGAGGCGCCCTCTCTCACCATGGGAAATGAGAAAAATTGAAATAACCCAAAAGGAGGGGTCCCACCTTCCAAATGGGGGCTCCCCTCTCTCCTAAGCTTATTTATCGACCAATGGGAGAGAGAAATAAGGTTTTGCCTCATTTTCATTTTACCCATAGTTTTTTCTCTCATGAAGGGTCCCCCTCTTGGTCATTTGCATGCTTGTCAAATGGCATACATGCAAGGGGCCTCTCCTCCTCATTTTAGTTGCAATCTTTCTACTCCTTCAAGCTCTCTCAAGCCCCTGAGCTATTTTTCTCTTGCTCTCATTGTTGTGAGCCATTTGTAATTTTCAGCCATTTGGTCTTTAATAAAAAATCTTTGGAAGAGACCTTGTGTTCCTTGGTGGTGATTTGCTCCTACATTTACATGCTTGCATATGCCATTGAAAGCCAAGGAAGCAAACTTCTTTGCTTTGGTGAGATCATTTCATTTTTGTTATAGATCTTATGAGTTTTCTCCTTTGTATTTAAGAAGTTCAAGCATTTCTTGGTTGAATAGTTTGATTTCTTGAATAATTGTGTGGAATATCACCTTTTTTTAGTGTTTGTTTAGTATATCCTACAAGTTGCACGTCACCCAAGTTGGAGAGTGGAATTCCTCAGTTGGATGCCCCACTTCTTCAACCATTTGAAGAGCAGGGAGCACATTCTCCTCCCCCTCCTTGAATATTTCTGCATCTAAATTGTGTTTCTCATTTGTACATCTTATTCTAGTTTAAATCTTTCATTTCTAAGTGTTACTTGAAGCTAGTTGTTCACAAAAAATTTCAGAAATTTTTCTCATAATTTTACCCTAGCATAGATAGTGTCCCAAAGTGATTTTGGGCATTTTTTACCATTAGTTTGATTGTTGTTTTTTGCAGGTTTTTACCAGTACAAGGGGAAACTCCGCCCAAATTTGGCCAGAACAAAGTGCAAAGGGTTCCCAAAAGGAACCACTTCAAAGTCCATTGCTAAGAAGGGCCAAAATCTCTCTTCTTTCTCTTATTTCCTTCTCTTCCACAGTGCTGAAATTTGTTCTTTCTTTGTAAAGGCCAAGAGAGTCTTTTGGGCCTAAGTTTCTTTAATTTTCCAAGTCAAGTTTATTTCTTAAATTTTCAGCCTCCCATTAGGTGCAAAGGAAGTTGGGTTTTCCCACCCTTGCATTGCAAAAGAGGAAGGGCTAGGAGTTAGTTTCAGTTCTTGAAACAAAAGGATTAATTCATTCTTTTATTTACTATATTCAGCCTCCCATTGCATGCAAATGAAGTTGGGTTTTCCCACACTTGCATTGCAAAAGAGGAAGGGCTAGGATTTAGTTAGCTTTGCTTCATTTTCCAGGATTTAATTTTCTTTGCTTCATTTTCCAGCATTTAGCTTTTAGGATTTTGCCCCACCTCTTCCTTTCGGAAGAAGGTTGTGAGGGTGGGTGCATAATTTGTTTCTTATTCTTTCATTAAAAAACTTGTTTCCAACACCTTGCATGTGAAGTGGATTTGCCCTCCTGCAAAATCATGATGGCTAGTTTTGTTTTGTTTTAAGCAACAATTTTCATTATTTTCTTCAAATAATAAACATTTCCCCACTTTTTCCTCGTATTCACTCCCCTTGCTGGTTTGTCTGGTCCCGGATGACAAGAAAGGGAAAAAGATCGAGTGGCTAGAATAATTAGGCACTTTAACAACTTATATGGAAATTGAGAAAATAATAATTAGTGTGTGGAGCTAGAGGAGAAGAGGCTGAAGGGAGCCTCGTGGCACCTTGTGTCCTCCTGTTGAGCACCTGGCTTTTCTTTGAAACTGATTTGTGGATCTAGAAGGGAACCTTGTGTTCTCTTGTTGAGCACACAACAGTTTCTCTCAATCGAAAGATAGGGGTTAGAGCTAGTCACATTAGGTAGATTTTACTTTTCCTGCCTAAAACACTAAATTCCCTAAACCAAAGTGAGACTTGAAACTTACTAAAATTTACAAGACCACTTGCAAAACATTTCAATCACTTGTCATTTCACATTTACTTTCAAATCATTTTATTCAAGTTCTTTTTACTTCAAAGCAAATTATTTCAACTTTCAAGCCCATTTCATTGCAATTCAAGTTATATTTGCAAGTCAAGTCATTTTCATTCTTGGATCCTTTAAAGTTGGTATGTAAAATTATTGCAATTCTTTGTATATCTTGTGTAATTTGTTTTTGTCAAACAAGCATTGGTTTATTGTATCTTTTAAATATATAAGGCAATGGTATAGTCATTAAATTGAATGTTTCATTCTTTTAGCATTATTTAGTTGAGTTTCAAAAAGGTTTGACTATCAACCATTTATTTGTTGCATATTGCATGATTGCTTGTCATTCAACCCCTTAGACAACTTAATTAAAGTTTAACTCCTAAAATCAACCCTAATAAAATCTTTTAAAAATTTAGTACATAGGGACTACCCCCCTTGGCTCCTTTAGAAGTTGGGCCTAAACGAAGGAGTTGGGAATCGAGGTGACAGTGGGTCCTTGACTCGTAGCTTGCCCCCAAGGAGACACTGAGTGGGTTGGAGACTTCTCCACATTTGGAGGTGTGTATTAGGTGGCAACAACATCTGCGGCCCACTCCAATCTCTAAGTTGCACTGAAACGGATACGGGAACGGATACATATACGGGGAGGGAAACGGATCCCACAAATTTTGAAAAATGTGGGATACGATACGGCAGCAGACTTATATATATATATCAAAAAGGCCATGAGACATACATACTTTAGACTACCATTCATCAATTAGATTTAAAGGTAGTTGTTTCATTTATAACAATTAAAATCAGCAAACTCAAATATCGTCTTAAACAATATTCTTCTATCTCAAGTGCCATAGATAAGTCACCCGCTGGCAAGCATTTAAATAGAAACATGTCAACTACTTCTAAACATCGATTTCAAACCCTAAAATTACTTGATGGATGTATCCAAATGTTACCATCTAACAAATATTACGTTGTTTACACACCTCTAGAAAAGTGTTAAAATTTGTGATTAAACACAATTTTTTATGTAAGACAGACTCAACTATGTTGTATTTAGGTTGGTCCACTCACTGACAAGAGAATCAACTAAGCAAGTGAGAATCAATTGACTAACCAACTGGTTCCAAAAGTGACTAACTAACTGGCTCTTCAAGGGCCTAAATTCATAGGATTGTCTATGATTTGCAACCGACTTGGATATTCAAATTTTACATAATCAACCATGTTTTAAGGGGATTAATTAAGCACACAAGTATAAATAAGTAAGCTCATGTTTTATTGCAACTTAGGTGTGAGTGTGATGACATGCAATATTGCACTCTAAGCAATAATACTATCTCTAGACACCAATGAGTTTCCTTGGATATGTTGTTTACGTTTTATGTTTTATGTTTTATACTAATAAAAATGCTTGAAATAAGATTAAAATATCATATGCACATCTTATGGAGAATTGGCTAAACGACGCACCATCATAATTCTCTCCACAACATAAGGATATGGATATGAGTGTACTAGCAATGGAGTAAATAAGGCCATAGGTCAAGGGTTCATACTAATTCAAAAAGGAAAAGAAGAAAACTGAAGTTTGTTGGAAGATTATTGGAAAGATGTGTTGGTTTATGTAACCCTTCATAAATGTAGTACGCTATTTTGTATGGCTAAAGCTGCCATTGTATCAATTTTGATATGGAAGTTGATTTATCACATATGCAAGTCATTGGGGTTTATTTAAAACGAAGTTGTGAAGAATTGACAAAAAAACTGAAAAGAAAAAAAATCAGTGTACTTCTACACTAGGCTGTGAAACTATCACTATAGTAGACAAGCATTTGATACAATAAAATGTCCACAGATCAATGATTTTTTGAACCAACGGTAGGCCTCTATCAATTTTGGAAAATTACAATGAAACACAATCAGTGAGACACAAGATGTCAAATTACCATTTACCAATTTAGGATTAAGGTTTTGCTCTTGATTTATAAGCTTTGAGGCTTTATATCTATGTTTTGAGGTTCAATTTAGGGTTATGGTTTTATAGTTTGCCTTTGGGGTTATTTATTTGTTTATTTTCATGTCAAAAAATCAATATCTCTAGTCAAAAACTTACCCTGTAGCAGCTGAACCATTTCAGAAAACCAAAAAATTGCTAGAAACGTCTAAGGAAATGGCTGGGAACTCTGGAAACGGCTGGAAACGGAATGGAAACATTTCTAATTTTTGGATACGGCTTGGAAACGTTTCATTGGCGTTTCCAAGCCGTATCCCCTCCGTTTAAGTTTCCAAAACGGGGAACGAAGTTTCCCCTCCCCTTCCTGGAAGTTTCTAGTAACTTAGTCCAATCTATATGCTAGCTTGTACCCTAGCCTATGCAAGCATGATTCATAACCCCTCCTAAGATTGCTAGGCCATAAGACAAACCACAAGGCTAAACCACAAAATATTGAATTTCTCGAGGAGGATTGCCCCTCGAAGTGGACTAGGAATATAAATTTTACAATGGAAAAAAACATCATAAGTTACCTCAACATTGGATCCATCAAGTAAAAACCCCAAGAGAAGAAAATCCTTTCACTTCAACATGCTCCATAAGATATAACAATTAGGCTCCAAAGAGAGAAATATCTCATAATCAAACCATGACAAATGAATGAGAAGGCCAACTCTTATATAGGTTGTATCCAAATCCCATCTTGCAAATAAAATATTAATTAACCCCTAGATCTAGCCTAGGGTGGAGTAAACAAAGGAAAAATACTCTACTTAACCTAACCAACTATAAGAAACTCTTAATCAAATACAATAAAATAAAGTGGTCAACGCCACAAGTACAATGCATCAAATAGATAAGGTCTCCTTTTTTCTCTCATGAGGAACAACTAAGCAAATATTCTTTAACCTCCTTAACGCTGATCAAAGTGGTTAGATCCACTTTATTCCCCTAAATTAAATATTGAAACACCATAACCACTTCAAGTAACATGGGCAAACAAGCTTTTAAAAACATAGTGGTTAAAGAAGGTTCATTACTCCTTCGAGTCGAAAAGATGATTAAACCTTCCTTAAGAGGGGCCACAAACCCTAGTGATGACCCATGGACATAGTTCCATTCAAAATGCCCAATCAATGAAATTCAATCCCCTTAAGGGCTTATTCCCAATAACCTTCTAAAATAAGATGTGTCAAAGACAAGGCATGCTCTATGAAGTTGAAGCCTAAATGACACAAATGATTATGTAACCAACTTTCTCGGAGTCTTTGCTTGAGAAAGACATGATCCTTCCAAATTCCACCTATAAATAATGAAAAGCACCTCATCAACAAGACCTTCCTCCATCATAATGTATGCATCTTCTACATAAAGAGATGGCTTAGGGCACTCACACGCTACATCTAGCGAACAATGAATTCGAAACTTCTAAAATGATATAGTAGATAACCATTTAAAGACAAATCAAGAGGTGCTTGATCTACTTCATAATCAAATATGCGAGGATTTATTAATTGATAAAACCTTAAGAGGAGCAGTTATGTGCACAGTTGAATTCACCATTCCTCTTTTCATCTAGAAAATTGACCCCGATGATTTGCTAGGTGCCATTGAAGCGAGCGAGACTATTATATCACCATCGACTTAGGACGGATTCAATGAATACATGTTGCAAAGAATAATTATTCATTAGTGCAATGCCCCACGATCCTTCATGTCTTGCAAGTATTTCAGTTGCAATATTCCCTACACTATCAAGATCAACAATAGCAACTCGAAATCATTGGATCTACTAGAATACTACGTCTAAACCTTGGTCGCTTGTTGCTTTCTACACATGACCTGGTTGGCTTTCAAATGAATCTTAACCCAATTGTTTGTGTCTCAAGAAACGCTATCGATTAAGAATATCAGCATCATGCCCCCTATTAGAGCACAAGTTGTACATAAGCAGAAAATATCCCAACCCACTAACACAACCTAGGGGGCAAGAAAAGTTGCTCGACACTGTCACATCAACTCACAACCTCTCACTTTAGAATTTGTCTTTAAACCTAATCCTAGGGGGTATCCCTACTAGATTGATTATTTGTTAAAGTCTAGATGAAAGATATAGCAATTTATCTAAACTAGTTTTAAGCACAATATACAATGTAAATCTAATTCATGCACTTTGAAAGAAGTTTAAACAACATATGAGATAATCATTTACAATATAAGTTCAAACATAGCCATTAAATTCACTTCTAATACTCAATGGCAGTAGTAAACTCAATAGCAATGAAATAAGAACATGAACCAACTCCACAATAATAACACTTTAACGGTATTGGTTTAGCAATGTCTTACTTATTTCACTAAATCAATTAGACCTTATCAATTAAGTGCATCAACTATTGACTTAGCAAGAGATAGCAATAACCACGTGTTAGATAAATCTAAATGTCGAGACACAATTAACACTTAAATTATTAGTTGTTGGTGATTAGAGCTTGAAGGGCCTAGCGGTTAAAACCTAAGTTACATGATTCGGGTTCAAATTTGTGTTCACCAACAATGAAATTTGTTTCAAGTTTGAATTATTTGATGAGATTCGAATAAAATTCAACATTAAATTTGTCTATATATAAAAATAAATAAATATATATTATATATAACAACATATTGATATATTCAAATATATATAAATATATACTTAACATATACTTTATAACATAAATGCTCTAATAATATATTAGATATATATTATAACATAAATAATATAGCAATAAATTAGATATATAATTTAAGGGAATATAACTTAAGTTCTTTTAAGTTATAGTTATATTGCAACAAGAGCTTATTTAGGCTTTGAGTTCATGGGAGGGAAGTGCGAAACGGATATGCTTTATGCTTAGTACAAATTCCACAAAACTGGGCACTGTGTATGTGGAAATTCTTTGGCGGAGATTGAGTGCTATGAATAACCTGTTAAATCAACCTTGTTTGTTGTAATAAGAGTATTCAAGAAGGGGAGAGACTCTACAGAAATAGAATCTACAGGTGATGGATGGGACAAATGCAATGCCCAGGCTCTACAAAACCATGCACACATCCATAGAGGGCATCTATTTGAAATGTTCCAAGAAACATAATAAACAATGGTGGTTGGGCTCTCAGATTTCATGGACACGACTTATATTTTATATGGGGTAATATTCAATGAATTTAGCGGGAATTAATGTATCTTATTTATAGTTACTTATTTTCAATCAAATGCTATGGGTGAGATTTAAATTTAAGTGATTTACAACCATGTCTATTTACCTATAGAACAGTGTTCCACCAAGTTTCCGGAATGCGGGAGCGTGGGAGCGGGGAAACGCACATTGGGGACGTGTAGAGACAACCCAAAATTTTGGGGTATTTTGGGGGACGGGGGGCGTCGAGGTCCTTAACATAGGGTGTCGGTCTCTAAAATTATAAAAAAATAGAAAAATAATAAAAATATGAACCCCAACATATAAACATATTAATTCCTCATCCCATCACCAATTGCATACTAGCATCCTTATGTTCTCAAAGAGTTTAGTGTAATTTAAATGTAATTATTATAGCCAAGCATATCATATCGATGTTTGTTTCTTTTTATTTGTTTCTATTTCAATTTATAATGACCATTTAGTGTAAAAGCCTAAAATTTAAGACTAACCATTTTTTTTAAGTAAAAAAATTTTAAAAATCGAGGGGGGTGGGGGCCTGTGGGATCCCCCCATTTTCAGGAGGGGGCGTGTGGGAGGCCCCCAATCCGGGAAACTCCTAGACCTGTGTTTCCCCAAGTTTCGCAGAAAGGGGGGCGCTAGGAAACATCAAGCCGACTAGCCCAGAGTGTTTTTTCCCTTGGTTATTATTGGTTGTTGAACAAACAACTAATAATTTCTGAGTTTTTCACTCACACCTCCAAAGCTTGGGTAGTCATCTTGATGTTTCGTCCTTAGAAGATTATTAGAGCCTTTGTGTCAGTGTTTTTCAGCATGCTAGGCATTCAAATTGAGTCATATGAACATGTACCAGACCCCCCTAGAGTTTCGTTTGATTCCGAGAAAAAATAATTTTTTTCGTTTTTTAAGCCATTTTTAATGGTTTAAATGGAAAAATTCAAAATGTAAAAAAAGTGTGATCCGAAGTCCGTTTTGGCGTGATTGGGCTCATTTTCAAGCCCAGAGTAGCATCTTTACCCTAAGGGCCACTTTCACTATGTTTCAGACAGCTGAAGCATCCCGGAAGGCATCATTTGGCTAACAGAGCATCATAGTGGCATTTTAATGCTAAATTTGGACAAAATGCACAAAAGTCAAAGTTTTGAAAAGTCAAAAATTAATTAAAATTTTGTGAAAAGGTGACATGGCATGGGTCCCCCATGGATTTACTACTCTTTTTAAATTTATAACTCAAACTTTGGGTTACAAATTTGTGAAGTTCTAATTATTAGTAAAGGATGGAAGGGACCTCTACCTATTGTAATGCTGCCGAGATTTTAAGGAATAAAGTTGAAGACTTTGGAGGTCTACCGTGTGCATTTAAATGAATGCTTGTGCCATGAGGTGACATTGTATAAGTTTGATTTTATTTGCTAATATTATTGATGGATCTAGCTTAGAATACTTTGGAGGTCTACCGTGTGCAATTAAATGAATGCTTGTGCTATGAGGTGACATTGTAGAAGTTTGGTTTTATTTGCTAATATTATTGATGGATCTAGCTTAGAAGGTTATTCTAAAACACGTAGGGTAAACATTTATGGTTGTTAATTTGTTTACTTGTGCTTTGCTTTCAAGAGGTATGAAAGTAACAAAATTGTAATATCCCAAATCCTGATATTTTCTATTTCTATGCAATTTCACTGAAATAGCTGACCATGCAAACTGCCATGCAAAATTTCCCTATTTTATAACTAAAATTAGGGTTAGGGTTTGTAGGATAGAATGAACACTTACCACTGATAAGCCGGCTGAATGTGCTCTAGAGAGAATACGCATGCAAGATCAGCTGAGCTGGTGAAGAAATAACCTTGTTTCTGCTGCAATACCCCCAGATGGCTAAATCAAACAAGTGTGACGTTTTTGCTGAAGGGATGGTTAGTTTCAGCTGGAAATAAGTCGAAAGGAAGGTATGTCAGTGCCAGAGAGGATGGCTGAAGCATGCAAGGGTTTTGACCTTCCAGATGCCCTAGCGAATTGATCTTCCAGTCTGTTGCTCACGCCCCCACAGCCCTGTAAACTGCTACTAGTTGCCTCGAATGGACAATCTGAGAGCTGATAATCATCTAATGCAGTAGAGTGATCCTATCAATGAGGATGCAGGCCGCATGCAGAAGAAATATAGTGATCCAGAGTCCTGGTGAATGACTAGGGTTTTCCCATCTAAATGCCCCTAGTTGTACGAATGAATCTGCAATAACCTTCAGACTTATACTGGAATACTAAATAATGATGAATGCAATAGATACAGTGACAAACCTGGATGGTTTGTCCTGAAGGAGACTAGGGCAGATGTCTCACTACCGAAATCTCGTTAGCTGAAGACGTCGTCTCCAACCCCAACTGCTATGGCCGCTCGCTGTGCCGCTTCTCAAGAGCTCCAAAATAATAATAATCCAAAAGTAAAGTCTCAATTCACTTTATCTTTCTTTTATAACTTTCAACTGCGAAAACCCTAACTTTTGACCTAATTAGGTCACTTTAACTTCTAATTTGTAGTTGACTTGCATGCATGTGCATGGAGACTTAATTGGGTGCATGCATCATTAAATAATGCTTAGATGTCATGCATGTCACTTTTAGGGTTTGCATGCATATCACTTTTAGGGTTTGCATGCATGTCATTTTTAGGGTTTGCATGCATCTCACTTTTAGGGTTTGCATGCATGTCACTTTTCGGAACATTACAGATATACTCAGTTGTATTGAGGTTCTTTTGATTTCTTGTTTTTCATACACACTAGATCTAATATTGTTGTGCAAGTATTGTCTCATAGTTGTGCAGGTCAAAGATTCCAAGGGGAATTGGAACTCAACTGTCTCTTCTCTTCCCTTTGGTACCTTTACAAGATTAATGCAATTTGTTGCAGGGACTCCAAGGCAATCAACAAAAAGGATCAAGCAAGGGCTTGAATTTCCCCATGTTTCAAACTCAAAATTTCCTCTTTGGTTTTGGTTATTTATAAATGCTTAAGTAAACTAGTTTTCTTTTTTTTTAAAGATTATTCAAAGGCTGATTTATTTAAGTACATTGCTAGATCCTCATCTTAAAGCTTTATTTTGAGTAGATCTAGATTGATTAGGTACTTAGTCTTATTGTTTATCATTTAAGTACTTAATTTTGTATGCTTTTAAGGACTGATTTGGCACATGTGGTGCATTTCAGGTGGCTAGTTTTACATTTTTCATGCAAAGACAAGGGCAAGTGCTGCCGGAAAATTAAAGATCTAGCCATCCAAGGCCTCTCGGAACAACTTCCTTCTTCCTCTTCATTTTTCAAAACCTGTAAGCCTTTGGATCCAGATTTGTAAGGACCAAAGGCATCCACCTCTCATGAGCTTTGTAAATACCGTAATAAAAGACTTTGAGTAGGCTCTTCAGAGCCCATCCCCCCAGGGGGGGATTTGTGTCGGTGTCTTTTTTTTATGATTTTCCAGGTTTAGTTAGTTTTATCTTTATTTTTTATTTAGTTGTTTATTTGATCAAGGAAGTAAAAGAAATACTTACCCCACGCTCTCTCGAGTACCCCAAAAGGGTGAAAGAGATTCGTGGTAGGATTATTTAGAAAATATTTATTTTATTTATTTATTCTTAATTTTTTAAATCAATCCGACTGTTGCTTTCCTGAATACCCGAAAGGTGAAAGAGACTCTTTGGTCGTCATCTAAACAACTCATCGTTACATCTGTAATAAAATAAACCAAGACTCCTTCCTCGTATGCTCTACACCGCTACAGCTTGTCTGATCAGTTGGTTGTATCAAAAAGTGATACGAGTTACTAGATTTAATAGGAAAATTGACACTAGATTTAATAGGAAAATTGACACAAGTCATTTTCTCGAAAACTCGAGAGGTTGCAAAGGGTAACTACTACAGAGTCAGGGGGCTACTCCAAGCAGGTTCATCCTCGCCACGTTGGACACTTGGTATTACCGCTTTAGCACTCAGTTCAAAGGGACTTAACTTGTTGGGCCAAACTCACAATTAACCCACGAGCGTAATTACTCATTAATCATTTTAAAACTGACCAACGACACAACTGCAATACTTACACGACACAACAACACTCCACTTTTACAAGCACTCCATATTCATCGGCACTGGTCTGTTTTACTTTCAATGCTTAAATCAATTATTGCAAAATGTCGTGAATGGTTCTGACATTGTCATATGATGTTGATGTGATCTCTTTCTTGCAATAGGCTGTTGTGTTATTTTATCCATTTCATATTAACTCCTAGATTTAGTCTTTTCTTTCGTAGACTAAAAACCATAGATTTTCTTCTAATGGGGACCAACCCCCTTGGCTTCGTTAGGAGTTAGCCTAAACGGAGGAACTGGGATCAGGTGACAGCACCTAGCTCTTTGCTTGCCCCCAAGGCCACACATTTCCCGCTTGGGAGACAACAGTCCAAAAGATTTCTGCTGACGGTGTGCATTCGGCGGACAAAATAACCCTCTTTTTATTACAACATTTTTGTGCTGAGGGACAATTTTTAATCAACAAAAATTAAAAAATCCTAGGTAAAACCTGTTGGAATTCCGCAAGACTCTGGATAGTGTCTAGCATGGTTACATAGAACATTCCTAGGCCTTAGTCACCCATGGACTCAATCATTAGAACGTCTTTCACCACTTTGGAGGTATTTTTGAGTGAAAAAATCAGATAATTAAAACCACTAAAAATGAATTTTAATTATCCAAGGGAAAATACACTCGAAGAAAGGACTTCCCTAATGAAAAAGTCATAGGTAACTAAGTTATACAAAAACTAGACCCTCATGCTGACATATCATTACAATATCCCCCGCAGGGATGCAGAAAATTCATGGAGAAAAGATAAGAAGAAGAGTTGTCTCGCTTGAAAAAACTTTATTAGTACTTCTTTCTCATCTACCATGCACATGGTACATGGTTGGCCAACTACTTGGTTAGGTGGTCAACAGGGGGTAACAAAGTCCTTATTGTGTACAACATCACCTTGGAGGATGAAACATGTACTTTAGAGTGGGCATCACACTTGTGTTGGACTACAAGGGCTCATGTAGGTTGCTTATAAGGGCTTGTGCCCACATAGTATTATTGGCCTCCCTTACCTCTCATTTAAATTGAGGAAGGGGAGGGTTTCCATTCATATCACTTGTGTGTTCATTCTTACTCACACTTGTGTGTTCATTCTTACTCACTCTTGTGTAGAGATGTGTTGATGTTTATAGCTCGGACAGGAACTTTCGCTCAAGTTTAGTGTCAAACGTGCATGAAGTCGTCCAAGTCAAATCTATTTTGTAATTCACTTTGTTAATAAAGTGAAAGACTTGTATTTATTTATTGAGTCTAATAAAGTGAATTTTAATACATTAGTGATTTATACTAATCTCAATCGTACATCTCACTGAGAAATTAGGGTTTCAGCTAAAATATAAAGGAAAGTCATGGTAGAGGGTTAAGACATTCACTATTCACTCAAAGAGAGTTTGGTCGGTAGGTGAAGTAATTTATCCGTGGAACAGAGTTAGAGCGCTAAAGAGGAGCTCGAATTAACAACCAGGGAAATTTCATTGAGCAAGCAACAAGTACAACAAATTCGTACACTCGTATGGATCAATACAACATATCTATATAGTCTTATGGATCCATGCGGAACTATGTACTGTCGTACAGATAGATCTGTACATCCATATGCAACAGGCCTATATAGTCATATAGACAGTCGTGTAGCAGGGCAACAAGCGTTAGGTTGTTTTCTCAATTTTTGTGAGCATATTTTCTTAGTATTTGTGCATGTTTTGCTTCGTTTGAGTGTAGCATACAGCTGTAAGTTCTGGCAGTTGTGGAGGTTTCCTTGTAAGCTTTGATTCAATAATGAAAAGTTGATTCCGAGTAAATTGTGTGTGTATTGTGTTTATGCTTATGGTGCTCATAGTTTCCAACCATTTGTGTGATTGTTCCACATTCATAAATTTATTTATGTTATTGAAAAAATTCAATATTTTATTTATTTAAGTAAAGAATCATAGGACAATAGTCCCCTCGGGTCTGAAAATTTACAAGATGTGACCTGGAAGAGGAGTGGACTTGTCCTCTCTCTCTCTTGGAATCTTCACTTGTACTTCGTATCTCTCTCTTTCTTGGTCTTCTTGGAGCATCTTGTGTTAGGATTATTAATCCTCCCTTGTCCAAATTTGGTCATATGTCTAAATCGGGAGTCCATCCAGTCTATTTATAGTCATTAACACCATTGGGTCCACTTGACCTAATTGGGGTACATGTTTCAGTTACTAAAGTGTGGGGAAGACTAATTGAGACTCACTGCCACTGATTGCACTTGATTGCATCAGTTTAGGATCCTCCTAGACCAATCCCTACAATTTAGTAAGCCACTGGGAGTGCCGAAACCAACCAAGGTCAGTTCACTTCAGTTGATGACTAGTCAAGCTAAGTTAGGAGTCAGTTACATTCAGTTCTAGTCCTCTACATTCAATTAGCGCTAGGTTTACTTGACTGCACTCATGTGGGGCGCATTTCTCACCTACCACAGTCAGTTAACCTTAGTCAACACTGAATGTAACACTTGAGTTGTGTTTTAGAGCTCTGATGAACTCCGGTTATGGTTTAGACAAGGTCAGTTAACTATTGAGTCCTCCGATAGTGATTTAGACAAGGTCTTGGTTACCTACAGTCAAGTAGAGTCTAATCAATTCGAACTTCCTCATGTGGATTCGAATTGCTTGTGGTTATTAAAGCCATCGTACTTCATTGTAATTATCTATCTAATTACTCTTTGATTAATGAAAAGCATTCACAGCTGCAAGCCATTTTTGCACTGTTTCATTCTTCAATAACTGAGTAAATTGTGTGATCTATCATGTGAGTTGTGTGTTTGTCTATAGATCTATGTGCTCAATTTAATATGGTATCAGAGCCTTAGCGGACAAGGCACTTCTCCTCCTCAAATCTCCTACTGGATCATTTTTTGAGCAAAATTGCTCCTTCTAGCATTGCACCAGAAGCGGAGAATTTACCACTTAATACCCCAAGCAAAAGAATTGTTGATCAAGCTTGCTTGATTAACTAAGCTGGGTGTGAAGAAAATTCCAAAAGTGCAGGGTGTCCGACCTTACGGTGCCTTTTTTTTTTTTTTGCAGGTACAACTTCGAATGGATTCATCAGTTCTTCTTCTGACTCGATCCTCAGACTATTATGAATGGAATGTGAAGATAAATTTCTGAAAAAAAAAAGATCTCCTTTGGGTGTCTAATGGACTCAGTAGAAAGCCTTTTGAGAGTGAAAATGACTGGCTAAATGCAAAGGATGCAGCTTTTGAAATAATGAAACTGGCTCTTTCTCCTAGCTTGCGCTACCTCAGTAGATCTATTAAAGATCCACAGGAACTCTGGACAAGATTGGACAGAACCTTTGGAATGATTGATGAGGATCATAATAGCACTTTGGAGAGCACATCCAGCACCATAAGCATCCTTGATCCAAAAATCTCGACCTCCACTCTCTCTAATGAAGTTGTTCAAGATGAAGAAGAAGCGGAAACTTCTACACAATCAATTTGAATTGAAGACAGTCTCCATGTGGTGACTCCTTCTCCTGATGCTCCGGAAGTTCATGAGATCTCTGATATCTCATCTTCTCATATTGCTGAAACAGAAGAAGACATTCGAATCTCTGATATTGAAGAAAAATTCTGCTGCACTTCCATGCAAACATTCACCGGTGATTTTCCTTTAAATTCTGTGCAAAATTTACCAGTAATTGCTTCCGAAAGTGAAGAGAAATTTGATTTTTCTCCCTCTAATGTTGCTGCTGGTGTGAAAATATGCGATACCTTGGATATTTTGGAAGAAATATCAGATTACCAGAGTGATCCATTCGCTCCCCATGATCTATATTTTCCAGCAAATTCCTGCAGGATTGCATGCACCAAAATTCAAAATTTTGAAGAAGAAGAAAGTTGTGCATCCACCGTCTCGGTTGACCATTTATTTGAATCTGATATTAACCATATTGGATCTGGTATGATCTTATTTAGATCTGATCTGATATTGTTTGGTTTAATATATCAAATTCATAATCTTTCAGTACCGCTTGTAGCTGTTCTCATCAACAGTGTGAAGAAACAAGTACCGCAAGTCTCTTACAAAACTGCTGCTAGGGATTTGATTCCATTTCACAGTTTTGGATCTGTTTTGAACCTATTTAGATCTGATTTACTTTCTGATCTGATATTATTTGGTTCATATTTTAAAATCCAAAGGCCTTCAGTCATGCTTGTAGCTGCTCTCACCAATTCCGGTTTGAAAAATCAAGTACTGCACTTTCTCTTCAAAACTGATGATGGAGATTTGGTGTTAGTTTCCTCATATGAGGTTGCTGATATTTTATTATGTGATTCATTATCTATTTCAGAAGCTATATCAGACTATGG
>LPNX010711822.1:53337-67010 GCA_001517045.1 Pseudotsuga menziesii | reverse complement strand
AGTATCAGGTGACAGCACTTGGCTCGAGCTTGCCCCCAAGGTCGCACCCAGTGGCTTGAAGATTTCTGCCACGTTACCCAAGGTGCGAATTAGGCGGCAACAGAGCTCAAGCATTCGCTCTCAACAGTCCCAGTGCTTCTCTACCATTGATCACATGCTCATCTCCTCACAGAACTAGTAAAGAGGAAGATTTTCTGCATCCACCTGGACACCTGCTCCTAACACTTGGGATTGTTCTTACCACTCATGGTCTGCTGTTCATGGCTACAACATATCAGTTTCTTGAGTGTTCCTCACATTCTCTGAATTCTCAAGAACCTTTTCTCACTTTTCAGTTGACTTCAGTTGCTCTACATGGGTCCAGTCTTCATCCGGCAGCTGTCTATATTTCTGATTTAGTTGAGCATATCATTCTTCTTCCAAAGAGGAAGATTCCTCCAGACATAATGATGGAGAGGTTCACATGCCAGGCCCCAGGATACCTGTGCACAGAAGAACCATATTGATCCTAATTCTACCTGCTTAATTAGAAGGGGGGCTTTTTTCCCATGTGGTTTTTCCCAAGCACCTTGTTTCTGAGCAGTTACTTTACTTTACTTGATGTAATGGGTGACCTATGGTCTTAGTTACCAGGGCCCACAGATTGTCCAAGTTAGCATTCAGGGGGGGTGTTAGGATTATTAATCCTCCCTTATCCAAATTTGGTCATATGTCTAAATCGGGAGTCATGTCTAAATCGGGAGTCCATCCAGTCTATTTATAGTCATTAACACCATTGGGTCCACTTGACCTAATTGGGGCACATGTTTCAGTTACTAAAGTGTGGGGAACACTAATTGAGGCTCACTGCCACTGATTGCACTTGATTGCATCAGTTTAGGATCCTCCTAGACCAATCCCTACAATTTAGGAAGCCACTGGGAGTGTCGAAACCAACCAAGGTCAGTTCACTTCAGTGGATGACTAGTCAAGCTAAGTTAGGAGTCAGTTACATTCAGTTCTAATCCTCTACATTCAGTTAGCGCTAGGTTTACTTGACTGCACTCATGTGTGGCGCATTTCTCACCTACCATAGTCAGTTAACCTTAGTCAACACTAAATGTAACACTTGAGTTGTGTTTTAGAGCTCCGATGAACTCCGGTTATGGTTTAGACAAGGTCAGTTAACTATTGAGTCCTCCGATAGTGATTTAGACAAGGTCTTGGTTACCTACAGTCAAGTAGAGTCTAATCAATTCAACTTCCTCATGTGGATTCGAATTGCTTGTGGCTATTAAAGCCATTGTACTTCATTGTAATTATCTATCTGATTACTCTTTAATGAAAAGCATTCATAGCTGCAAGCCATTTTTGCACTGTTTCATTCTTCAATAACTGAGTAAATTGTGTGATCTATCATGTGAGTTGTGTGTTTGTCTACAGATCTATGTGCTCAATTTAATATCTTGAAGCTCTAGGGTTAGGGTTTGTCCCTTGGAGATTGGAGATCAAGGTTTCAAGAGAAAACGCTAGGGTGGATTGGTGAAGAAGAGAAGAGAAGAGGATGTATTGCCTCGGAGGTTGTGTTGGAGAGATTCTTGCACTTCGATCTTCTTGGTTGAAGTAGGGATTGTTGATTTACCCTAGCTAGGGATTTTTGGATAGTCGGAGACTTTGTACTAGCGTTGAGAGAAGGATATGGTATGTACTTGTACTTCATCTTGAGCTTATATATGAAGTTTCCAGCTATCCATATACTGTGCAGTTTTTAGATTTGAATTTCAGCTGTGTATGTGCCTTATTGTAATGAACAACATAAACAGTATAATAATAATATAATTACACTAACGAAAGGTAAGGGTACACACCCCTTCACCTCGTGACGGTGTACTTATACACATTGACTAGTCATGAGGTAAGACTAGGTATTTTTGTATACTTGTAGATTTTGTATTAGCATTGAGAGAAGGATATGGTATGTACTTGTACTTCATCTCAAGCTTATAAATGAAGTTTCCAGCTGTCCATATACTGTGCAGTTTTTAGATTTGAATTTCAGCTATATATGTTCCTTATTCTATTGAACAACATAAACGGAATAATCATATTAATATAATTACACTAACGAAAGGTCAAAGGGCACATACCCCTTCACCTCGTGACGGTGTACTTATACACATTGACTAGTCATGAGGTGAAGAGGTACATACCCTTTGAAGTTTGACCTTTCATTTGTGTAATTATATTATTATTATTATTATTATTATTATAACATCGCCACCCCCTTAAGGAATGCTTTGTTCTCAAAGCATAGTAAATAGGATCCTCTCTAGTTGAGCACATTTCTGTGGTGGCATCAAGTTTGTCTTGTTTCAGTGACTTGACTTCATTCCTGCTTTGAACATTGGTGAGGTATGTCTCTGTGGTTTGAATCATCTTTGAAGTCTTTTGATCCAAAATTTTTAAAGGGAAACCTTTAATACTTCTTGGTAACATACTTCCCTTGCTTCCGCTGACCTGACTTTGCCAGTTGAAGGAGGTGTTGGTCAACACTGATGCATCGCCTACTAACGTAAGCACTTAGTGGGACCCACTCATATTTTAAAACAATTGTTAGTGCCTCCTACAATTGAACAAAAAAAGGGATGAATTAGATGGAACTAAGATTATAATACTCTGTAGAACCCTGAACCCTAACATAAGTCATAGAATACCTGAAAGGAGCTGATCAAGATAGTGACAGATTCCCTTCGACAAGAATTTTAAGTTTTAACAGTTGCTTAAAACGCTGGAATGGGATTGTATTGCATACTGAGGCTTTGGAAGAGCCAAGGAAATTTGAGTCTAATACCAGATTGTTAATTTACTGAAATGGATTGTGTAGGCGTAAACAATCCACATAGATATGCAAACCTAAGTGAGGTTGCTCTACCACATATTCCATAATAACAGTAGCTGCCATGCACCTTCTGAGTCAGAATCATAAATAAACAGTTTGTAATGAAATATTGAAACAAACTCTGGGAGTTACAAAAGTACTGCCAATGGGTCGCTACATTTTTAAAAAATATTCAAAAAGATTCATCAAGTTTATAGAATTGAGAAAGATTCAGTTTAATTCTGCTTCATTTTATTTCCAAAGATAATTGAGAAGTTCAAACTTTAAACAGAGATTCCCACATCCCAAAAAGTATATATAGCTCCTTAAATCACCCCTAAGCTAAAATCATAAAGAGAAATAAAATTATTTATTTTCACAAATGCAATAAATTTTAATTTGGCATTGTATTTCATATTTTGAGTTTGACTTAAGGTTCTTCCTACATGCAGGACTGACAATTCCAATACTATTGAACCTACATGCAAATATTGAAAACAAATATTTAACGCTCTAATTATTCTTTGCTTGCTTCATGCCACTAACAAGCTTTGTGTTTATAAAAAGACAAACCTAAGTACAAAAATAATATGAAAGAGAAAATGTAAGCTGAACTTACCAGATCAGAGAAAGGAACCTGAGGATTTTCAGATGTCACTCCAGAAGGCAATTTTGTGTTAGCCATGGAATCAAGAGCTGCTATAGCTCCTGATGCAAGATTGGATACCTCCTTTAATAGTAATTTATCAGCCTCAACTCTAACAGTTTCAACAATTTCAGGACAAAATCTGTTTGCAGTTTGGACAGTATTCCTCGCTGCACTTATTGCTTTTGCTGAACACTCACCATAGTACAAGGAAAAAGAAAAAGCAGTAACAAGAAGAACATCTTGAGGTTTATTTACTAAGGCCAGATGAAATGCCAGTAAACCCACCCTGCAGCATATAAACACACATACCAGTTAGAAAACTCTGATCCTTTTCAGTGTAGGAAAAGAAAAGTGGTCTTATGGACCTGAAAGAAAAGCGACTGCAGATTAACTCACATAAGCAGTAATAGATGGAAAATACCAAAATTGACTTTCAATGAAACATGAAAAAGAAGTTAAAGCCTGTATACATTGTCCTTGTTCTTTTCCTAATTGAGATAAGATGAGATAAGAAAATTTTATTAATTTTCACAAATTACCAAGATAGGTCAAATGGACTAGAGAGTGCAATCAATGGCCACAGACCTGTGGGAGTGTCAAAAACACTCCAACATGAAAATGACAACCAATTAAGAAAGATACACAATGTTACCCCCATTTTGCATGGGTGTCCACATGTGATTATTATCACATTTTCAGCAGGGGATTACATGTTGATGGAGATTTGGATGGCCTAGTATTGATGCTTCCCTTTGTGATGATGCCTTGGTTTATTGATGATGGTGCCCTTGTGTAGATAATTGATTGATGAAAACCTCACCTTGTGGAGCGTCCTTTTTCATTGTGCTCATGGATGTTTTGCCGTACCTATTCCTTCAAGCGCTTTGCCCCTTGCTCATAATTGACGGCATATGGCATGCATTCTTGTGGGGTGTCCTTGTTTCCTAGCATGTGGATGGTATCTTGGATCTATTGGGCATCATATTGATTGAGCACCCTCATTTATTTATTTTGGCATGTACGGAGGCATATTATTGGCTTGTAGAGGGGGGTCGCTCCCTCGTTTATGGTGATGGTTGTTTATTGTCAACATATTCTCCTTGGTTTTGATGCTTCTATCATGAGTCAATGGTCTACTTGGTTCATGGATTGATGAGTTGGTGTGGTGGTTAGGCATTGGTTGCTATGTGGACATCATTTATTATACATGTTGAGGTTGCTCCCTTCTTTGATGAGCTATTATGGATCTATTGGTTGATTTAGGGTTTGATCCATTGATGTACGGAGGCATATTATTGGCTTGTAGAGGGGGGTCGCTCCCTCGTTTATGGTGATGGTTGTTTATTGTCAACATGTTCTCCTTGGTTTTGATGCTTCTATCATGAGTCAATGGTCTACTTGGTTCATGGATTGATGAGTTGGTGTGGTGGTTAGGCATTGGTTGCTATGTGGACATCATTTATTATACATGTTGAGGTTGCTCCCTTCTTTGATGAGCTATTATGGATCTATTGGTTGATTTAGGGTTTGATCCATTGATGTATGGATGCAACCTCTTGCACTCTGTTTGATGAGTCTACTTTCAGGTGTATCATCATTCATTGGCCACTTGTTTTGGGATTTTTTTTGGAGCAGCAATTATCTTTTGACAGAGTACCTAGAAATGTGCCATATCAACACCATTAGATGCAAAGTGGCCACAGGACTTCTGAAAAATGTTTATAATAGAATTTTCCATAAATATTGAGGAAGTTAGCATTTCCATAACTATAGTTTAATGAGTCGCAATGCATTTTTGTTGCATATTCCTTTTGGATCCTTTTCATAGAGAATGTTCACCTTATTTGAGGAAAACTACACCTTTGGAGGCCTTTTCATGAAGTGCTAACTTTGGAGAGCCTTTGGAGGCCAGTTTTGACTTCTTGTCACTATTCACCCTCATTTGATGTATAAACCCCTTTCTTGGGCCTTTCTTCTCTTGGATATTGTACTTGTGGCTTTGACCACCATATTTTCTAACTCATAAAACCAAAACACTTTGTTTTGCTAGAAAATTACTCTTCAATCTCACCTTATTCTTCATTGAAGAACTTTATTAATCTAATTTAGGTTCTCCTCCCTTGAGCTAGAAAAGAGTTAGCCTAAAGGGTAGAAGAAAGCTAGGAGTCATGACATTGGCCTCCCTTTTTATTATCCATAAGCTATCATTAATTTTAGGGTTTCAATCTTAAGATATTGTTTTGTGTGATAACACACCACACACCAAATGAAGGAAAAGAACATGATCTAGGAAAAGAAGAAGTTCAATATCCCTTAAAGGCTCAAGGCCCAAGCTTGACATCAACATCATAAGATGAAATAAACGTAGAGGCAGGTGAGGGAGTGGGGGTATTCCCATTTCCATCTATTATTGCAACAACAAAGATTCGAAGCTTGTTGATGTCTTTCGAAGAGTCATCAAGCTAATGCGACCTAGTTGTCCTATGCTAGGAGGAGCAGGAGAAGCATTTTGTGAGCTAACAATAGACATGCTTGAATGTCTAATAATGAATTCTCTTAATTGAGAGAACTATAAGAATGCATCCTTCCTAGCCTTAACAAATGCAAGAGGTCAAAAAGATATCCTAGATAAATTGTGACTACCATCAAATAAATACCAATATGCGCAAAGAGTTGCTTAATTTATTATACTCATTGAACTAAATGTATTAAGATGAGAGAAATCCACTTAAATCGAAACAAAACAAAGAAGCAGTATCAAATATAATACTTTCTTGAAAGTTTATCTCAATCAAAGGAAGGCATTGATATTATAAAACCTATTTGAATTGGAGGCATTGATATTATCCAATCATGTTTCTTCATATTTCTATTGGGAAAGGCTTACGAATAATGACCAAGCGCTTGTTGTCTAGGCTATGATAGTTGCATTATTATTTTCATAAAACTTTAGGCAATAATCCACGAGCATTCATTTTCTTTTGCAACTCGCAAACTCTTCAATTTTAACAAAATTAATTACTTAGAGCTGCATTTACTACATGAAGAGAACTAGATTGGACCCATATAAATCACGACTTAATTTGAAATACAAAAGTTGAACAATTGAAAGCGGCTTCAAATTTATTGGATATAAATTTTGAGGAAACAAACTTTATTTATGAGGTTAAATCTTGCAAAATTTTTGTAGTAAGTGTTTAGAATATAAAGTTCATCTAGACTATAGACTTATGCATATTAACAAAGCCACCTGGTGACTTTAGGTTTCATTAAAGTGCACTTAGTCATTTTAGGGTTTGTGCAATTAGGGTTTGCTCAATTAGGGTTTATATCATCTCATTATCATATGCTAACTTTCTTAGAGCTTGTAATCTAATTGCAACTTCCGATAAATTAACACCAATGCATGCACAGAATAAATATTCCTAAATCTGATTTTTATAAATAGCAATACATAAGCTCAATAATGTTGATAATATAGGCAGCAAAACAAAAAACTAATCATACAATAGACACAGTATTTTTTTACCCTGGAAACCCAATTGGAAAAGCCAGCAAAATAGAGCTTTCTTGAAAACCGTACCAGTAAAGATAGAGGAGATTATTACAACATAATTTTTCATAGATAAGGAACCTAGTGCCTTAGAATTTGTGCCAAGTCTTTTAGCTGATTCCATGTAGAAAAAAAAGTTCCAAAACTGTGCATAGGAAAGCGTGCCTCAACTCACACGTGTCCCCCTGTTGTACGGATTGCTACTGTATGGTTGTCTTGGGATGCGTGCACCCTCTTTGCTACTGAAAAAGCTATTGGTGTCATCCCTCACGGCTTCCTTGGGATTCATTCCCTCTCTTCATCCTCTTGACTAAAAAGTGTGCCCCCTTTTCTTTGTCCTCACAACTGATGAAGTTTTCCCTCTCTTCTTCAGTCACTGAGATGCTAAAAAATGATTGATCCCTATCAATCAACCTCTGAATAAGTGAATTTGTAGAATGAATCAATCCTTTACCCCCTACCTCTCTTTTATAATCCATCGATGACATTTAGGGTTCCAAAACCCAAATTCTATTTTTCCAAACTCACTTTAGAAAAATAAAGTCGAATTAATTAATAAATTAATAACTTGACTTTTTCACCTGAAAATAATGCAATTCACTTTTTCAAAAAAGTGAAAAAGGTAAAGACTGGATATCTCATGCATGCTTTCGACACTAAATCCATGCAAACCACTTCTCCTCAGTTACTCCGAAAATCAACCTTCCCTCTTAACAGGAAAATGTTCTACACCACTACCAGCTTATCTCTGAAGAAGACAAACTTCGCCTTCACCAAATCCTTCATAAGAATGTTTGTAGTCTACTCGTCTATAGATATGTATTGAATCTTCACAGCTCCCCTCTGAACATAAAATCTCGAATGAAGTGATACTTGATCTCTATGTGTGGTGAACTGTCATGAAACACTAGATTCTCAATGATTTTGATGCAACTCTGATTATCGTAGTGAATGATGGTCGACTGCAACCTATGACCAAATAAACAGACAAGTAACTTGCGAAGCCAAATGGCCTCAAAAATCGCCTCACTGGCTATGTGTTGTAGGGAAGCGCCACCCCCTCCCACCCTCTTCCCCACTCTGGAAGCTGGTTTCCAGCTAAAGTGACCTGGAACCTAGTCGGAATCGCACTTCGAATTCGCTTCCATTTGGAATCATTTTTTGAGAGAGCACTTCGCCGTTCAATTCTGCGCTCCTTGCCACTAATACGAATCGCTAAGGAAGCAATAGGAAGCGATCACTTCCATGTCGCTCCCGCTTCGCTTCTCAACGCTTCCAAGCGCTTCTCAAATCGCTTCCCATAACTTCCATAAGCGCTTTGCGTCAACCCGCAGAAATGAGGAGGAGATGAAAGGTGGGGTCCACGCTTGGAGTGTTGGAGGGAAAGTAAAAGGGCTTGGGGGGGATAAATCCCTATTCTCCACTTTCATTCTCACTTTGCATTGCTTGAGAAGAGAAGAGGAGAGAAGAGGAGACGAGAGGAGAGGAGAGGGGAGCAGAGGAGGGGATGAGAAGGTTGCCATCAAGCTTATGTTTTTCCTGGTCCTTGAAGATTGAAGAAGACTATCACGCGGCAAGTTTTCTTGATTTGCTTAGATGATATCTTAAAACAAATTGTCGCTAGAAGATCATTGAAAGAACAACAAGCACAAAAACATAAGAACACAGATTTTCCTCGGTGAAACCACAATGGAGAAAACCCCGCAAAACTTTCTCAGTATAGATCTAAACCAAAGCACTGTAAAACCCAGACAACTGCTTCTAACTTGTTTCTGGCGCACTAGCTCTCTCTCTTGCAAAACAGCTTGAGTGAGTGAGTACAAATGAAGGGGAGCGCCTCCCTATTTATATTCTTCAGTTGACTTGACCTCTAACCTAACAGGGCCGACTTCTCTAACTAACTGGGCCGACTTGTGCAACTGGACACCACAAATAACATTTATTATATTGACACTTGGGTACTGTTGACCCGACTTACATCTGGAAGTTTACATTGATTCTTTCAATGACACTAACAAGACCAAACTCATCTCTCGAAGAAGGAATACAAACAATACATCTAGAATATCTTCCTAAGTTACAATACTTTAACACACCCTCTTAACTAGGAAGGTATTCAATCGTAGTAACAACTACTACTACTACAACTGTACAACTAACTAGTGAGACTCTATATGTCATAGGAATTTTTGGAACATCATCATACATCTTCATCATCAATCTCAGTTGGATCATCTTCTATAGTCTCAGTATGTGAATACCGAATCATCTTCTGTACGTGGTCAATCATCTCCTATCATCTTCGGATCATCTTCTGTAGCATCAGTATGTGAATATTGAATCATCGTATGTCACATCTTCTGTAGCATCAGTATGTGAATACTGAATCATCGTCTATCACATCTTCTAGATCATCTTCTATAGCATCAGTATGTGAATACTGAACCATCGTTTGTCACATCTTCTGGATCATCTTTTATAGCATCAGTATGTGAATACTAAGTCATCTTCTACCACATCAAGTGTTTCCAACATCAGTGTGCAAACACTGAACCATCATCATCTGCAATAGATACTCATCATCTGTATCATCAGTATGTAAGTACTGAAACATCATCATCCGCATCATCAGTATGTAAATACTGAAACAACAACAACATCATTAGCATGTTAGTGCTAAAAACAAAATCATCTGTAATGCTAGATCATCATCTGCATCGCCGGCATAGAGATGCTGGAACATCAACATCAAACATCAAAGTACTGAACCAAACTCATCAGCAGTCATCTCAACAATCTTCAGTATGATAATACTGAATTTACAACATTAGTAAGAATACTGCAACTATCAATCATCTCATCAATAGACAATCATCAGTATGAGAATAGTGAATCTATCTCAACAATCATCTGAAGCAAACATCTCAGCAATCATCAGTATAATGATACTGAACCAAACATCTCAGTAATCATCAGTATAACAATACTGAACCAAAATTGCCAACAGTAATGATAGCAGTTTCTTTAGATCCAGAAAGGATAAATGTATGAAGCAACAGATCTCAAAATCGCCACCAGTAATGATAGAACAGACCCAGATCTTCTCAACATAAATTGGTAGATCTGAACTAAACTTTAGCAATCACATTCAACCCACATCAGCTGAGTACTACTCTGACCTGTTAGGAACAGCGATGATAACATGACTTTAGTGGCTGTAGCAGCATTGTTTGAGACTTGGGACTGATGTTGAAGGACGTTGGCAAGGATCAGATCTTCGTAGTAATGCCCAGAGCTGATACAACAGCAAATCCTTCCTAAAAGGACAGCCACCAGCTGCTAATTCCAAAATCGCCCCACAATGGTGACTGCCTTACAAGTTGGTGCACCCTCCCTTCAAACACAACACAGCCCATATTTGATCTTGGTAATGTATTCTTGCTCCCTCGCGCAGCAGATAGATCTCAAACTCTTGGGAGTCCCTGCGTTCTTCCCCAAGCTATGGACAGCCTCTACAAAAGAGAATCAGCCCTCAATGATAGTGATGGCTTCTACACAAATGAAGAGCTCGGCCCCTCTCTCCTTTGTTTCTGATTTTATACTTTGCCCTCCTTATGACTGTAATGATCTCTATTTAAGCTCAGGTCGATGTAAAATATGGTTACAGGAAGAGATAGGTTCATAAAATGGCACCCAGCAGTAGAAGAAACTGACATTTCTCTCAAATCGACCCTTGAAATAAAGTGTATCAAATTATCAATAGTCCTCACCTCTAACTCGTCCTCAAGGTATCGTTCTCCTCACAAGAGAAAGCGGCTCCCAAAGGTGCAGACTTGACTCAGCCGTGAGCTCTCAATCCCTTCAAAGGGAAGACGCAGTTTCCACAATAGATTTCGATTCCCACAAAGAAGAATACGGCCCTCTCTTTTGGCCAACCAATGATACCTTGGATTTATACATCCTTTCTTCACATGCCACGTTCTCTTCCAAAGCCTCAGTTAAGTCACAAAGATGTAACAAATTGCCCAAGCAAAAATTGCTATTCACCAAATTGAAGATAAAAATCTCTGAATAAGCCCAATTGCAAATTCTGACTGAATCCCCCTCAAGCTGGCAAGATCTCCAGCTCTGCTACCACTGTACTATCCCCAATAGGGCTAGGCTGGGATATCAATGTTTTTTCTGTGTAATAAATGTTCCTTATGCTCTATACTCGTTGACAACTTTTTACAAACATTTTGCATTCATTCCATTAACAACATCAATCAAATATATTGCATATATTCCAAGTACACAAGAGATAGAAAGTCACCATGGCATTTTATTATGGATGGAACCCAATCACAAGTAACTAATGGCTACTATAGCAGCTACAAGTAAAAATAACGCACAACAACAAATAAACCTGGAAATGATGCCACAGTCACCTCAATAGATGGAGCTTCCTCCTCCAAAGTGCTGAAGGGTTAACTCCTGACCTCCAAAACCTCTCCAAGATGATGCCAAACCAAAAGATGAAGCTCAAGTAAAGACCCTGGAAGGATCCTCCTCCTTGTCTAGCTAGGGTGAATAAGGGTTGAATTATGATATGGAAACTACTGAATACTACAAGAATTAAATACATATGACAAAACAAAGATGCAAACTAACTAAAATATACAGCAACTTGTCTCCAGAGCGGGCCCTGTCCTTGTGGAGCAAAGTGTTGGAACATTCTATAGTAACAAAAGCTTAATAGAACATTCTAAACATTTAAGTTCCCACAGAAATCAATGCAAGCTTAACTCTACTGGCAGCGGAACAAATTATATTATCAGAGAAATGATACCAATATCATGTACTGTTCCCCCCTTAAGAGGCCCAAGTCCTCTTTGTATACAGTCTTTATCTTAACAAACTAATAAATAAGTCTTTAATTACAACTAGTTTGAAATTAGGAATGCCTTTAGTGGTTCTAACCATGTATCAAAATCAAATACAAGACAAGAACTAAATGCTTTGACTGTGAGCCAAGAATAGAGGCAATTCAGCATCACGATAGTGTCTTTAATTGGCACCAACTAAGTTGCACAACCTTTTGCAAAAGAGGTATTAACTATATGGTTAAGTAACATCTCAAGTGATACATGGCAACTACCAAAAGTTAGGTTATGTAACTGCTCATGCGATCTGTTGCGCTATGCTCTAGCTTTGTTGCCTTGTCTCAAAGTACCTGTATGAGCTATGGCACGTTCCATTGCAAAAAATCTACAGTAGGCTTCATCGTTATTCAAGAGATAAATACAAACTACAATTCTTTCCCTTATTATTGTAACAGAAATCAAAGAAACACTAGGATATTTAATAAAAAAGTACCTTTGAGCCAATGTCATGATTTTTGTGACAAAAAGAACAAATATAAAGGTTGAGTATAGGAAAAAGGTTATCAAAAGCTGGCCAAAGCAATGACTCGTCAGTTGCATGGAAGGGACCACCTGTCGTTGAGGCCCGGATGATCTTGTTTGACTGTTGGTAAAGGATATGGTTTGGCCATGCTACTGAGGCCTCTGGAGAGGGGAGATGGTCCTTCAAGTCTGCACTGATCTAGAACAGAAGCAATGTTGCTACCAATCTGTCTCTTGGTGCCCCTAGAGGAGGCTAAAGAGTATGGCTACAGAGCCTAAGGACCTCCTACATGAATAAGGCCAAGCATCTCTGTTTAGGGTACTTAAAGAAACTAGAGAGGGTTTGAATCCCCCTGAACGAACAATGGAACTGCCCATGGATCTCATAGTAGATGGGGCAATAGAAGATGAAATGCTCCTGTGTCTCGACCTCTCAAGAATGGAACAGCTGGCAAATACTGTCTGCTTAGATAGTCTGGTGATGCAAGCCCACTCAGATTTGGCCAAAGGGGATAGGAAGGGAGTGCACCCTGTTGCCCACCTATATCGACTAGGTGGCAACGTCATGTACATTGCAGATGTACATATTGTACAATTTGCACCATGGAAAAATCCTAAGGATTTTTCACTCAGCAGGGCAATTCTGCCCCTTTTGTACACGAAATGTCCGCTCCCCTACGTGGGATAATTAATGTAACTTTATAAGTCAGCATGGGTCATTCCTCTAAGGATGTCACCATGGACTTTATTATCAGGGAAGTCCTCTTCATCGAGTGTTTTTTTCCCCTTCCAGTTAATTTTGTTAATTAACAATTTTAATTGGTTGGGTTTTTCACTCACCAATCCTCCAAAGTGGTGAATTAGTGTTCTGATAATCAAGCCCATGAGGTGGCTAAGGTTTCAAGTTGTTGTCCATGACCATGCTAGCCATATCATGTAGTCTTGCAGAATTTCGTTACGATTTTAATTTTTATTTTGATTTTTTCCTAATTAATTAACTTTACCATTTGGTGGTTAATTAATTAAGTTTTAATGTAATAATGTAGTCTCTTGAATCTTGGCATTTTGTAATAGGGGCTATGAACATTGAATACAAATGAAAATGCTATGACAACCCCTAAGGCATTGGTTCAAGTCCCATCTCATTCTGACAAGGGGTTAGGAAGTTAGACCAATTTTGGTTAAGAAAATGTATTTTTTCCTAGCAAAAATTAAATTATTTGATTTTGA